>SSNS01001799.1:1759-14768 GCA_006937985.1 Aphyosemion australe | reverse complement strand
GTAAAATAATTATGGTAATCATGAAACCGTGATTATTTCTCAGACTATAATCATACCACCAAAATTTCTAATCGTTGTAACCCCAAATGTTCTTCAATCTTTCCCTAAAATAGTTCAGTTCTATTATATAAGTTACATCACAACCAGCTGTGCTAAACACGGTATCAGTAGGTTTATACTGATGTTCGGGGACCACAGCAAGTATAGATTGCTGAGCTCATTGTTGTTGACAATCGACATACAAACAGACTTTTCAGTTTGCATTCTGAACCCCTGCAACTGTAAAGACTAAGAGTTAATTTGTTTAGTTATTTTCACCATTCTAGTTACACAGCTATAAAAGGATCAATCAACTTCTTTCATTGTAAATGTAGGAAAAAACACCATTCTGTGGGGCTATTTAAGACCAAATTCTACTGTAACTCTCTTCTAGGTGTCAGAAAGCATTCAGCTAAGTGTGAAATTTCTTACTTACAGCTTCATCAGATCACAGAAAGAGAGCAGCAATGGCAGAGAAACTGATACTACTGGCTTTTAAAAAGCAGGCACTGAGCAGCACCAACGCTGGAAACCAGGCATCTTTCCAAGGGGTAAGGAAGGCTGAAGGAAAAGCTTACTGTTGTTTAAAGGTCCTTCCTTAAAGGGACTTTATGGACTTTGAAATTTTCATGCTCGCTATCGCCCCCCAGGCCAAACGTGTAACTGCAGCTTCAATAGTAAGCTCGTGCAGGAGGCATGCATGCTGTACTCCTGAATGAAAACAACAGCTGAGTAAATCCTGCTGCTGATGACTCTTCTAAATTGTCTTTCAAATCTGCCTCCACACAATCAGCAATGTCCAATACAGAATATAATAGAATAGAATAGAATAAAATAGCCTTTATTGATTTTGTACAGGGTACAGCGACATTGGAGTGCCACTCCCTTTGGTGCAAAACGTAAAAGAATACAAAAAATAATGCAGAAATGATATAAATATAAAATCAACAATAATATGTGCAAATATACACACAGAGTAGCAGCATTAGTTGGGTTCTGTGCAGGCCACTATTGTAAGCAGAATTTTAGCATATTGAGTGAAACTCAAATAGCACATATAATTGTTAGCCTATATAATAATTATAATTGTTATATAATTATAATTGTTATAATTGTCAGCTTCATCCAGGCCAATGCAAGGAAGTTGGTCAACCTCATCCTGTGATGCACACCTATTGCACAAGACAAATAAATGTTATATAATCAGTGAATAGAAAGTGAGAGTGGGGATGTTACTACGGTATTAAAAAATCAATAATAAAACATACCTTATTAATATTGGAGGTACATAATCTGAATCATACGGGTCTAAAGCTCCTTCCTTCTCTTTCCAGCTCTAATCTGGAAGTAAAAACAGCAGCAAAACATGATTATATATCCTGACATATAGCCATTGCATTTCTATGAGAATAATTTGTTACTTACACACTGTTTCCAAACTATTGACTTGTTCTTCATCTAAAGAGTTCTTTCAGCTCCATCGATTTGATGCTACAAAAACAAACAGAAAACATCAATTACAAAAACATAGGTTATGAATCAAATGATAAAAGCTCTGCATGTTTCCAAGACTTCTCATAAATGATAACCAGGACTGCTGTATAATTTATTCTCCACATCCAGACACAATTATCCTATCTTCTGTCTCATGAACAGAAGCTGGGATGTTTTTGCCCACAAAGTTTTTCTTTTTTGCTCCAACAACACACTCCTCTGGTTATGACTTTTTCTTTCTTGTGCTCCTGGTCTATTGTGCCTCTCCACCTGCATGCCTCCACCTGTCTGTCGGCACATCTGACGCTGGTCAGATGCTGCGTGTTGTCGGTCATTGAGGGAACGTGCACGGTGTCGGATAACTCGTCTTTTTTCTCTCTCTCCTCTTGCCTGGGCTGACGGGAGCTGACGGAGCTGTACGCGCGGCGTACATCATCTCCAAATGCGCATGTGCGCCGCGCATTTGGAGAGGATTTGGAGAGGATGCATCCTAATGCGCAAATCGTGTCCCCTCTTGTAGCGTGTGTTCTGCCTGTCGGGAGGGGCGGGTCAGAGGCGCTGGGGGGAATGTGTTTACTTGGAGACGGACATATTTTGCAGAAATCTCGGAGATTTCCACTAATAAATGAGCGGTTATACTACCGGTACTCATCCTACCCTGGAAAAAAAGTCCCAGTGCGCTGAGAAGTAAAATAGGAATCAGACTAATATTAATATCCTGACCAGCACTGACTCTGATGGAGACACGCTAAACAAGCAGCCTAAAAATGTTCCTATGACATACGTAAGCCCCCGGTTTGCTTTGAAAGCACCCACAACCCTTACCCCACACGTTTTTAGTAATAATTGCTTACCTGTCCAGCAACAATGATGCCAACTGCGGGTCTTTTGTCTCAGCATTTTCCACTTCTCAAAAGCCGGCCGGACCGATGTTTATCCTCGTTCTTTGCCTTCCGCGACCAGACTCGAGTTTTGCCCTTTTTGGCGCGCTGGAATAAACTCTTTGTTTCTTTGTCTTGTTTGGGGTCTGGGCTGGAGTTTCGCTGGTGCTTGAAGCAGCTCTCTTCTTGTTCTTGGCTGAATCAGCTACCAAAACCACCTCTCGCTCTACCGCTAAGCTACAGCTAGCAAACAAACGCTGCGGGCGCGTGAGCGCGCATGACGTCATCACGCATTACGCTGCCTCTGGAGGACACTGGGGTAGCCTGCTTGCTCGACCCGAGCAAGATCTTTTCTGTGAGTTTACAGGCCTACAGAGGCAATCACAGTAAAAATGCCAGGGCTCATTCTACAGGACCAGGGCATTGCAGGAGAATGTATGAGGAATAATTTTTAAATTTCTATATATGTATTGGCTGTTAAACTTCCATAATGTCCCTTTAAAGGTTTACATCAGCATCTTAAAGGTGTCCTAGAATGCAATTAATCAACAATCTAAAACAGAGCTTTGAGCCTCCAAAAAGCATAAGAAATTTTTTTTGGGCTTTCATCTGTCCCAGGAGCCCTGATAGAGGCCATTCTAAACCCCCTTACTCAGGCCTTCAGTGAAAAGAGCTGTTTACCCCTCCCATTCGGCCAGGACATGCTGATTGGTTGGTTTCCCCAGAAGGCCTCAGACACATGCAGGGTTGAGGAGGCGTGGCTCCCCCTTATGACGTGTTAAGGAAGGCTTTCTCAGAACAGGAGGTTTTCTCTCACCTTTTTCAACTTTCTAATTTACATAAAAAGTAGGTCAAACACGGCTTTGACTTTTTGGCATGCTGCTGTTGACCACCCAAGCTGTCTTATTCAACGACGACTATAGTCGTCAATGGCAGTGAGCGACTATAGTCTTGTTGACAGATTAGACCAACAGGGTTGATGCCAGTTACAAAAAGCAAAACAAAACAGGAAACCTGTTTAAAGTTTAAACCATATCAGAGTCAGTTGTTGATCATTTATAAAAAGTTTTAATGGAGTTTGTTTTTTCTCCTTTTAACAGATGGGATGTTTACTTCCAAATCAAGACAAATCTCAATGGAGAAAGAAAAGTAATCCTGTTGAAACACCTGCTTCAGATTCAGCTAGTTCATTTGAGGCTACGGCTGCAGGTATGCCATTTACAAAAGGTACTGTGACTATGCAGCAGTAGCTCTGAGGGTTGCTGAATCGATCCCAGCTCCCGCCGAGGAATTCTGTTGTTGTGTCCTTTAGGGCTGCCGCAAAGAGTCGACGTAATCGATGACGTCGATCATGGAAAATTGTCGAAGTGAGTTTTTGCAGTCGCTGCATATTTTCTCCAAACCCGTAGAGGGCGCTCGCGCTGCGTGCTTCAGTTGCAGACTGCCACTCAGACGATGACGGCTTTCCTCCTCTCGCCTCCCGCGTCCTCTTGAAAAAAATCCGTCATGGAGGACAAAGAAGATTGCGACGACGACGCGGTCGGTAAAAGTGTCTTTAGACCAAAAGGATCGAAAGTATGGGAATATTTTAGGCAAACTGAAAATAAACGGGTAGTTTGTAACCTCTGCAAGGCTTCTTTGGCCTACCACAGCAGCACCACCACAATGCATGAACATCTGAAAAGACGCATACGGGAGCAATTCAAGAGCCACCTGAAAAATCAAAACCACCACCGTAAGTACTAGTATCTCTTATAAAATGTTTCTTGCCTTTTTGCCATGCTTTACAGAATGTATTTTAGAACATGATTACTGAATAATAACATTAGTGCTAACTAAGCTAGCTAACTAAGCTCTCTTCTCAGAAAGAACTGGGTTTTTTTTTCATGTCTGAAAGTTAAAGAGTCTTAGAATGGGATTACAACTGTGTGATTCTGATCGTCTTAGACCCTTTCTTTAATCATGAAAAGTACCTCGATGAAAAACAATAAGTGTGTGATTTGCAGCTCCGTGACCAACTGGTGCAGAGGGATGCAATGTTAGCCGGCTTAAAAAAAAGGTCTAGCCAGCACAGCACAGTGTGTAATCCCATCTTTAAACCTGTTAACTTGTTAGAAAATGTTAATGGTAAATAAATAAGTTGCTAGAAAATTAACAATTAAGCAAATTACAAACAAATAATAGAAGTTAATAAATTAAAATCAATAAATCATTCCAAACAAATCTTAATTGTTTTGTTTTCTTATCTTTTCTCTTAGCCATCGTCAAAGCCAAGTGACAGAATTCATGCATCTTCATACTGAAGATGATCGTTAAAGACATGAGGCCGCTTTCTATAGTGGAAGATGGTGGTTTTCGAGCCATGATAAAAACTTTTCAGCCTGGCTACATTCTCCCTAAAAGGACATTTTTCACCAACATGATGGAGCAGAAATATATGGAAGAACTACAAAAAGTAAAAAATGCCCTCTCTTCTTGCATTTCCATGATCAGCTTAACAGCAGATGCCTGGACAAGTGTCGCTACAGAAGCTTACTTGGGCATAACATGCCATTTCATAAATGACAACTGGGAGCTCGTTAGCTACAGTTTGACTACAATGCCACTAGAAGAAAGACACACTGCAGAGAACATTGCGTCCTGGATTGAAACGGCACTTACAAAGTTTGGAATTCCCTCAACTAAAATACTGGCCATTGTACATGACAATGCAGCCAATGTGGTTGCAGCCCTCAAGCTTTTAGAAGAAAAGCACGGAATATCATCGGTCCGTTGCGCTGGCCACACAATACAGCTAGCAGTGAACCATGCTCTAAAGCATCCACAAATCACAAAAGCCATTGGGGCAGCAAGATCCTTGGTGGAACATTTCAAAAAGAGTGAGGCGGCCAGCACAAGTCTCAAAACAAAACAAAAACAAATGGGCAAACCTGAACATAAGCTAATTCAGGACGTTAGTGTGCGATGGAATAGCTCATACCATATGATCAGTCGCCTACTGGAGCAGAGATGGCCGGTCACAGCATGTCTGTCAGACCCAGAAGTTACACACCAAACAAAGCACTACCTTGACCTCAAAGCTGAACAGTGGAGCCTACTGGAAGAGTTGGAACAAGCTCTCAAACCATTTGAATGTGCTACTGTTTATCTTAGCGGGCTTCATATGTGACATTGTCTTCTCTACCATCCCTCATTAAAGGACTGGTTAAATCCACACAGACTGCAGCTTTAGACTAGCCTGGCAAGCCATCCTATATATGTGAATATATAGTCTGGCCACGAACCATTGACGGCTCTCAGTCGTGAGGCGGGATCTACGGTTGTCTTTCAAAATGTCAGCACGCAATTGGATAGCGCTAGGACCAATCAGAGTGACGAACAACATGACGTAATCACGGCGACGGAAAAGCGGGAGGCTTTAATAGCGTCTAGCTTCAATGATTTCTGTCGTTTTTGTATGAAAAACATGTGAATATCAGGTGTACTGGGACATTGCACTACTTTGTTTGATAAAAATAAGAAGCCGCTAATTATATCAGACAGACTTACGCACGTTGGAGTCTAAATAATCCAATGTTGATGACAAAGCCGTTTCAAACGAACGTGTTTTCCGAGTTGCCGCCATGTTGCTTGGGTTCGCGGCGTTCGCGGCCGCAGCGCTGACGTCATCGGCTACTCCCGCTCTGTGATTGGCCCATGATATAGAGCGCTGTGATTGGCCCAACCAAAACTATAGCGAGTTGTGATTGGATAGACACAGCAGTGGTTTGGGCTGCGAGGTTTCCAATGAAGCGTGCCTAGNGAGCAGGCAGAGCAAGGAGTTTGGTCAGAGTTGTGAGCGCTCATGCGTGAAATTATTGTTCGCTCACATTTATATGTGCGCTCAAGTCAGCCTCACTGCGCGCACAGATAGGTTACGTCGCGCTCAAGCTGGTGGCACAAGTATTACGCCATACATTTTAGGGCTGCCGCGAAGAGTCGACATAATCGATGACGTCGATCATGGAAAATTGTCGAAGTGAGTTTTTGCAGTCGCTGCATATTTTCTCCAAACCAGTAGAGGGCGCTCGCGCTGCGTGCTTAAGTTGCAGACTGCCACTCAGACGATGACGGCTTTCCTCCTCTCGCCTCCCGCGTCCTCTTGAAAAAAATCCGTCATGGAGGACAAAGAAGATTGCGACGACGACGCGGTCGGTAAAAGTGTCTTTAGACCAAAAGCATCGAAAGTATGGGAATATTTTAGGCAAACCGAAAATAAACGGGTAGTTTGTAACCTCTGCAAGGCTTCTTTGGCCTACCACAGCAGCACCACCACAATGCATGAACATCTGAAAAGACAGCATACGGGAGCAATTCAAGAGCCACCTGAAAAATCAAAACCACCACCGTAAGTACTAGTATCTCTTATAAAATGTTTCTTGCCTTTTTGCCATGCTTTACAGAATGTATTTTAGAACATGATTACTGAATAATAACATTAGTGCTAACTAAGCTAGCCAACTAAGCTAATTTCTCTTCTCAGAAAGAACTGTTTTTTTTTTTCATGTCTGAAAGTTAAAGAGTCTTAGGATGGGATTACAACTGTGTGATTCTGATCGTCTTAGACCCTTTCTTTAATCATGAAAAGTACCTCGATGAAAAACAATAAGTGTGTGATTTGCAGCTCCGTGACCAACTGGTGCAGAGGGATGCAATGTTAGCCGGCTTAAAAAAAAGGTCTAGCCAGCACAGCACAGTGTGTAATCCCATCTTTAAACCTGTTAACTTGTTAGAAAATGTTAATGGTAAATAAATAAGTTGCTAGAAAATTAACAATTAAGCAAATTACAAACAAATAATAGAAGTTAATAAATTAAAATCAATAAATCATTCCAAACAAATCTTAATTGTTTTGTTTTCTTATCTTTTCTCTTAGCCATCGTCAAAGCCAAGTGACAGAATTCATGCAAAGGAAGGACATTTCACCTCAGTGTGCGGCTGTTCTTACTGATAGCATACTGAAGATGATCGTTAAAGACATGAGGCCGCTTTCTATAGTGGAAGATGATGGTTTTCGAGCCATGATAAAAACTTTTCAGCCTGGCTACATTCTCCCTAAAAGGACATTTTTCACCAACATGATGGAGCAGAAATATATGGAAGAACTACAAAAAGTAAAAAATGCCCTCTCTTCTTGCATTTCCATGATCAGCTTAACAGCAGATGCCTGGACAAGTGTCGCTACAGAAGCTTACTTGGGCATAACATGCCATTTCATAAATGACAACTGGGAGCTCGTTAGCTACAGTTTGACTACAATGCCACTAGAAGAAAGACACACTGCAGAGAACATTGCGTCCTGGATTGAAACGGCACTTACAAAGTTTGGAATTCCCTCAACTAAAATACTGGCCATTGTACATGACAATGCAGCCAATGTGGTTGCAGCCCTCAAGCTTTTAGAAGAAAAGCACGGAATATCATCGGTCCGTTGCGCTGGCCACACAATACAGCTAGCAGTGAACCATGCTCTAAAGCATCCACAAATCACAAAAGCCATTGGGGCAGCAAGATCCTTGGTGGAACATTTCAAAAAGAGTGAGGCGGCCAGCACAAGTCTCAAAACAAAACAAAAACAAATGGGCAAACCTGAACATAAGCTAATTCAGGACGTTAGTGTGCGATGGAATAGCTCATACCATATGATCAGTCGCCTACTGGAGCAGAGATGGCCGGTCACAGCATGTCTGTCAGACCCAGAAGTTACACACCGAACAAAGCACTACCTTGACCTCAAAGCTGAACAGTGGAGCCTACTGGAAGAGTTGGAACAAGCTCTCAAACCATTTGAATGTGCTACTGTTTATCTTAGCGGGGCTTCATATGTGACATTGTCTTCTCTACCATCCCTCATTAAAGGACTGGTTAAATCCACACAGACTGCAGCTTTAGACAGCACAGCTGTGCAGGCATTTCAGGCAGCTGCATCCCAGGAAATCCACAAAAGGTGGGACACTGAGATGGCCTACAACGATGATGCTGCAAATACAAGCTTAATAGCAGCTTCTCTGGATCCAAGGTTTCGCAACAACTGAAATTCTTGTCTAAAGATGAAAATGGGAGACTGCAGGCCAAAATTCAAGATCTTGCACTCAAACAGAAACAGAGAGTGGTGGAGAAGTCACAGCAGCAAAATGCCTTGGAGGTCCAAAAATCCACAGATGAGAAGAAAGATGCACCTGTCTCTTTACTGGACAAGTTGCTTGGTTCTGACTCTGATGCATCAAGCATGAATGACAGTGATGATGAGGCAAATGACAGTCATTTTGTGAGAGAAGAAAAAGTGAGGTATTTTGAGGAACACACCTCACCAAAAAGCACAAATCCTCTGCAGTGGTGGAAATCAAACGAAGCAAGATTTCCTTCTCTAGCTTTACTTGCAAAGTCCTATTTGTGTGTACCTGCCACATCAACTCCTTCAGAACGTCTCTTTTCCTCAGCTGGAAACATTGTCTCTAAAAAAAGAGCCAGTCTGAGTGCCGAACATGTGGACATGTTAAAATTTTTGCACTACAACACTGAAATTAACTGAACTGAACTTTAACCTTTTACCATAGGATGAACACTTCTCTTGAAATGTAAAAAAAAAAAATCTGTTCCCTTCTGTGTTGTATGTTTAACAAAAACATATTAGATCACTACTGAGCTATGAATAAGAGTTTATGTTGTTCTTGCTTTCATGTTGGACTTGTTTTCATATTTGTCTGTTTCTGAAAGAAGTCACTTTAAAAAATGAATACCTGAAGAAAACCTGTGTGCACTAGTTTAATAAGAAAAAAGACTGTACATGGTTTTGTACAAATGGATTACCTCATTTTTTGATGGCTAAATGGTGTTGTTTACCTGTTGTTCAGTTTCAAGTCAAATCAAAAGCTGGAACGTATGTAACTAATTTTGATAAATGGATTGGGTGCATTTTTTATGATTGATTTAGCACTTTATTCCCAGATTTTGTAACTATTTTTTTATGAATAGAAATGTTTGATTAATTTAGCACTTTCTGGGATTTACCAAATAATTCCCAGATATATTTGGTTTTTGCAGGGTTGTGCTTCCATTTATTTCAGTGTTTTAAATGAATGGAAATGAAATGGAAATGTTTGCTGACAATAAAATGAGCTGAAATTACATTTTGTTGTTCTTAAAAAAATAATCGTTTAGACTAATCGAATATTCGGGAAAATGGTCGATAGATTAATCGAAATAAAAAAAGTCATTAGTGGCAGCCCTAGTGTCCTTAAGCCTGTGAGATTTTCAGCCGTTTTAGCCAAATCTCTCGTCTTGAGCAGAATCGTGTCAAAAAACGCATTTGCATATCTGTGGACATCCAGTGTAACCAGCTCTGCGACAACTTTTTGAGCCATTTCACGACCAAAGACAGCCTCCAACAGTCTTCAAGCACTGCTTGAAAACCTTCGACTCCCGTCTGCAGTTGACCAATGAAAACACACCTTTGGGACGCCGCAGCAGCGAGAATCCGCCTCTCTGAGTTTCAGTTTCAAATTATGTTTAAAATGCAGATTAAAGTCTACACACCAGTTTTTATTTTTGTTAATAGCCCAAAAAAAACGGAGTTATACAAAAATAATTAAGCTAAGAATGGGTTCAGTTGCATTTTGTTGCTGAGAGACAGAGGAAGATGCGAGTGACAGCAGGTGTGAAAAGGAGCGCTGCTGCGCTGTCACGGAGCGGAGTAAAGAGACATTGACAGCAAAACTTTAGATATTGGAGCGATCTGTGACAGATAGATAGTTACTTTTCTGTGGTTTAGTGTTTTTTATGTATAAAAGAGGATGAGAAGGATGGATGTCCAGCAGACAGATCAGCTGTTTAGCTGGAAGATGGGAAAAGGAGACCCGCAACTGGAGTCCGAGGCCAAAGCGAGCGTTTTGAAAATATGTAGCGGATCATTTCTTCCTCTTTGAGGAAGATGAGCTGGGTCATGAGCTGACACTAAAAAGAAGTTTTGGTTATCTGTCTAGTGACGTATGCTTTTCTGGGAGTGCGCTCATGACGTAAGCGTGTCCTGCTGGAGCGAGACATCGTGCAGTCTGGCTCAATTGAAATCTTGCTCCGCACAGTGTGCCACCTTTCTGGAGTTCTCACAGTGTGACATGAGCAGTCTTGTGCGACAGCCAAATTACGCACAGTGTGGTCCCGGCATTAGGCAAGACACTTCACCTAACTTGCTTACTTTGGTGGTGGTCAGAGGGGCTAATGGCCTCACCTCTGTCTGACTGCTCCAAGGCAGTTGTGGCTATGATGTAGTTTACAATCACCAGCAGTGTGTGAATGTGTCATTGCACAAAGATTGGAAAGCACTTTGTTAAGGACAATATAATTCTAATCCATTATTATTATTGTTGTTATTGTGTGTAAGTTGTATTACATTAAAATGCCTTTTAGCTTTCATTGAATTTATTGGAAGTAAATGAACTCATTAAACAAACAGCTAGCTAACAGCTAACCAGATGTGATATAGCACCTTTGGGAGGTTTGGAAAAAATGGGATGTGTCACAGTTGGTTTGTTCTATAAGAGAAATGAACAGCTCAAATAGTTGCTAGAGACTATTATTTGACACTATTTTGAAGTATCGTATAAAACATGTTATTTGTTATTGTTTACTGATCATTTAGTAATGACATTTGATACAAGGCTGATAAATTGGTAACCAGTTTTTACTTTATTTTCAGTAAGATGTTTGAAGAATTAAGAGAATGTTTTGAAAAGTCTTATGAGATCTGATAATCTGTTCTTGTTTCAGGTGCAGGTATAGAGATCAACATGCTACTCACAAAATTTGCTGATGTGTTAAGGTACGTCAACAAGTTAACCCTCCAAGAAAGTGTTTGAATTCTACGCACAGAATTTTTTTTTGCAACATATAACCCTCCCGCTACCTCCGCGGGGTCAGCCAGACCCCTGGCTGATATGCTCCACATCATACTACAGGGGTCTCAGCCACCCCGGGGAGACCGTCCGCGTATCTCTGCTGGCTTCTGGTAAATTTTCTGCCGCGCCATCATGCTACAGGGGTCTCAGCAACCCCGAGGAGACCGTCCGCGTATCGCTGCTGACTTTTGGTACATTTTCTGCCACGCCACCGTGCTACAGGTGTCTCAGCCACCCCGGGGAGACCGTCCGCGTCTCTCTGCTAGCTTCTGTTAAATTTTCTGCCACGCCACCGTGCTACAGGGGTGTGAGCAACCCCAGGGAGCCCGTCCGCGTCTCTCTGCTGGCTTTTGGTAAATTTTCTGCCACGCCACCGTGCTACAGGGGTCTCAGCAACCCAGAGGAGACCGTCCGCGTATCGCTGCTGACTTTTGGTAAATTTTCTGCCACGCCACCGTGCTACAGGGGTCTCAGCAACCCCGAGGAGACCGTCCGCGTATTGCTGCTGACTTTTGGTAAATTTTCTGCCACGCCACCGTGCTACAGGGGTCTCAGCAACCCCGAGGAGACCGTCCGCGTATCGCTGCTGACTTTTGGTAAATTTTCTGCCACGCCATCGTGCTACAGGGGTCTAGGCCACCCCGGGGAGACCGTTTGCGTCTCTCTGCTGCCTTCTGGTAAATTTTCTGCCACGCCACCATGCTACAGGTGTCTCAGCTACCCCAGGGAGACCGTCTGCGTATCGCTGCTGACTTTTGGTAAATTTTCTGCCACGCCACCATGCTACAGGTGTCTCAGCCACCCCAGGGAGACCGTCTGCGTATCGCTGCTGACTTTTGGTACATTTTCTGCCACGCCACCGTGCTACAGGTGTCTCAGCCACCACAGGGAGACCGTCCGAGTCTCTCTGCTGCCTTCTGGTAAATTTTTCTGCGACGCGATCATTCCACAGGGGTCTAGGCCACCCCGGGGAGACCGTGTGCGTATCTCTGCTGACTTTTGGTAAATTTTCTGCCGCGCCATCATTCCACTGGGGTCTAGGCCACCCCGGGGAGACCGTCTGCGTATCTCTGCTGACTTTTGGTAAATTTTCTGCCGCGCCATCATTCCACTGGGGTCTAGGCCACCCCGGGGAGACCGTCTGCGTATCTCTGCTGACTTTTGGTAAATTTTCTGCCGCGCCATCATTCCACTGGGGTCTAGGCCACCCCGGGGAGACCGTCTGCGTATCTCTGCTGACTTTTGGTAAATTTTCTGCCGCGCCATCATTCCACTGGGGTCTAGGCCACCCCGGGGAGACCGTCTGCGTATCTCTGCTGACTTTTGGTACATTTTCTGCCACGCCACCGTGCTACAGGGGTCTAGGCCACCCCGGGGAGACCGTTTGCGTCTCTCTGCTGCCTTCTGGTAAATTTTCTGCCACGCCACCATGCTACAGGTGTCTCAGCCACCCCAGGGAGACCGTCTGCGTATCGCTGCTGACTTTTGGTAAATTTTCTGCCGCGCCATCATTCCACTGGGGTCTAGGCCACCCCGGGGAGACCGTCTGCGTATCTCTGCTGACTTTTGGTAAATTTTCTGCCGCGCCATCATTCCACTGGGGTCTAGGCCACCCCGGGGAGACCGTCCGCGTTTCTCTGCGAGCTTCTGGTAAATTTTCTG
>SSNS01001798.1:0-14791 GCA_006937985.1 Aphyosemion australe | reverse complement strand
TCCATCTCCACACATTGAATAAATAGTTTTATCAGGACTGTATAACAACTTTATGCCCGACCAAACACAAAAACCCTGGTGAAATCATTTATTACTTACCTAGCCATTAGCAGCACGGCTAGGTTAGAGTCCGTAGTTCATGCCTTTCTTTCTAAAAGAGCTCTCCAGTGAGGAAAAGACGGCCCAATAATAACTCTGGTCTTTGCTCTTGCTCTATCACTTTCTTCTTTTCTTTTCCTATACTCCTCTGATACGGGATTTCTAGCTTTCTTTGGTGAATCTGCCGCTGCTACAGCAAGCCTACGTTATACAATTATGGCAAGCCAAAGGGATAAAAAATGCGCGTTCTAAACTCGCATTATGTCCGCCAAAACGCTCGTTCAAGACGCGCGTTTTGGCAGACATAATGCTCGCTTTTAGAACATGCGAGTTTTTGCCCTCTTTGGCATCAAAATGCGCGTTCAAGACGCGCATTTTGGCAGACATAACCAATAGTATAACGGTGCAGACCCGGAGATGCCAGTTTCAGGCCGACACCACTTTCAGGCCGACGCCACTTTCAGGCTTCTACCCTTTTCGAGACAGCAACCTCTAATGGACAGATGTTTAACTGCAACCACACCACATTCAGGCCGACGCCACTTTCAGCCTTCTACCCTTCTGTTAATTGCTTATTAAAAATTGTTTCTATTAATTGCTTATTAAAAAATGTAATTGTTGTTAAAGCTTCAACTAAGTTGTTTATCAAATTATTTACCCACTTTCAGAACGACGCCACTTTCAGGCTTCTACGCTTTTCGAGACAGCGACCTCTAATGGACAGATGTTTAACTGCAACCACACTAGATTCAGGCCGACGCCACTTTACCATCTACATAAACAGGATGATGGGGATTTTTCTTTCAGTTGTAGAGTTTATTCAGTCTTAGTTTAATGTGAACACGATTAACGTGTTTTCTCCGGTCCCTACTTGAAGCGAAAGTTAGCTTGCGTGCTACGTATTAGCCTATGTCTATGGTATTAGCATTAGCCTACCTGGTCATGGATTCGGCTGGCTGAAGCGGTTTCCTGTTCAAGGATAAAGTTGTGCTGTTATGGTAAGACAACTCCGCCAGGCTAATATAGCGCTGGGGGAAACCCTGACTATGATGCAAAAACTTTACAAAAAAGCATAATTTTAAGGTGTAAAAGTTGAGGAATGTTGCTTTAAGTGCCCGTCTCATAACAGGAGGGTTGCCGGATTGAGTCTCGCTCAGTTCATTGCAGTCATGTCCTTGGGCAAGACACTTAACCTGCGTTGCCTGCTGGTGGTGGTCGGAGGGACCGGTGGTACCTGTATTCAACAGCCTCACTTCTGTCAGTGCGTGCCAGGGCAGCTGTGGCTACATTGTAGCTCATCACCAACAGTATGTGAATGTGTGCGTGTGCATGGATGGATGTGTTGTGAAGTGCCTTGGGGGGGGGTTGTAGAAACCTAAAAGGCGCTATACAAATACAAGCCATTTACCATTCTGTGTGTACAGCCAAAACGACCAAGAATATCAGCTGAAGGGGAACTCGCCTTCTCTCAGATTGATTCAGTGTCAAAGAATCCATAAGAACAGAGAGTGAAGGGCGTAGCTTTTACTACAAGTATTAGAAATGTGTTTCCAAAATAAAAGCTTGGCAACAGCTGGTGTACCTCATATATATATGTTCAAGTACTTAAAGCGGCTGTCCGGAGTATTTCTTTTATCTGATGGCACCATTTAGTGGCTGACAAGTGTATCACACCTAGAGTCCGTTGCTTAGAATTTTTAAGATGGCGACTGCACGTTTCTTGTTTATGAATGTGCTTCTGTAGCTGACAAACAGAGCTAAAACACATTGTTTTACAAGTATTATTCTCATGTCATGTTGTGTTTTCATATATTTATATTTTAAAGATTTACTTGTCTGTGAAAAGTTCATCAACGATGCATCAGCCAAGGTACTTCCTTAAATTTGAAGCATTCTGGTCGCCGCTCGGCCGCTATTGCATGGATTTTACGGGGCTGGGGGTAGACGTAATGCTTACATTATATCACACTACATGATAAGACAATCACTCTTACGGATTTCTGAAAAATCATCCATAATTCCTGAAAGGGGAAAACTCTGGATTGCTGCTTTAAATAGCCAATGGGTTTTTCATACAGATTTGACAGCAGTAGCCCTAGATTAAGTGAAAATTTATCATAAACCTAGAGTCAAAGCAACTATGTGCTGTTCAAAAGCTTTAGGCAGGTGTGAAGATGTTGTAAATAAAGAATGCTTTTAGAAATATAATCGTTTATTTTGATCAATTTACAAAATGCAAAGTGAGTGACCCCAAATATCCAGCCAAAGTCATTCAGAACCATCTTCAGCTTCAAGAACAACAAGTCCTGGAAGTGATGGTCTGGCCCCATAGAGCCCTGATCTCAACATCATGGAGTGTGTCTGGGATTCCATTAAGGATGTGAGGAAGCCTACATCCACAGAAGATATGTGGTTAGTTTTCCAAGATGTTAGGAACAACCTATGTTCAAATGTACCTAGAAGAATCCATGCTGTTTTGGAGGCAGAGGGTGGTCACACCAGATATTGATTTGATTTATTCTTTGTTCATTCACTGATTTTTGTTGATTGATGAAAATAAATGATTAACACTTCCATTTTTGAAAGCATTCTTTGTTTACGGCAGGGTGTGTGGGTGTATAAAAGAGCCTACTGTTCAGCATGGATGCCCATATTGAGGTGAATAAGTTGACATATCTGTTAAAATAATGACGTGTTTAAATGGCCTCTGAATCTTTGGGTTATATTGAGAAACAAACCATCTTCACTCACTGCCAGAAGATATTCAGCTGTTTTCCCACCTTTACTCTGGTGTAGAGTTAGAGCAGCTTGATAATTGTTATGATTTTTTGGTCGATATAAAAATCACATTTACTTCACAGAGTTACGAAACTATCAGGTGTTTAGGTTTTAAGGAGACTGCAGATGCTGATTTATGTCAGAAGGTGGCAGAGTTGAGCTGTTTAATTGTGGTTAAAACTACTATCACAGTAAAATCAATATGAAGTGAAAAATAGTTTTGTATCAATCACACAGTTTAAAACACATTTAAAAACTAACTAATTTAACTCATTCTTCAACTTGATCATTCATGAAGAAAACGTGGACATGATGTTTCAGTAAAACAGGGAACAGCTGCTACTGGAGCCTATATAAAAATATATTTTTTTTGGATCATTGATGTTTGGAAACCGATCACTGAGCAGTAAGCATATTTTTATTTCTGGTGATGTTTTCTAATGCAATAAATCACATACGTTTGTTTCTGTGAGATGAGAGGAATTTCACACTCACCCAGACATCATCAGTGATTCTAGAGAACAACTTATCAGATGCATGATAGACCAGATAAACAGGAGAGACTTAACTAGTAGCTGAATAAGCAGAACTAGAGGGAAAATGATAAAACAGCATCAGTGAAGAGAAAGTGTTACCACAAAATTATCGACTCAGTCAGACTGACTCCATGTTGGAGCAGCTGGAAGCTCCACATGAATGTCGGGCAAAATTTTGTAGTCAACAGAGGCCCAAGCAGCCTAATCATCATCATCATCATCATCATCATCATCATCCTACTCCTCATGAAAAATAAGTCAAACAAGACAAAAGAACAGTTTTACACTAGTTGATGAAATTAATATGACATACAGAATGACTTTAATATGTTGAAGTGTTAATAACCATTAAAAAGTCTAATATGTTGGTTTTGGGTTAACATGGAGTTTAGATAAATAAAAACTGAAAAAAGTGGATAAATCAAATGGATGAATACAGCATTGTTTAGCAGCACTGGCAGCAAACGTTAGACTATAATAAACTAGAGTCTTCTCAGTTATGGCTCCATCTATTTAAACTCAGACATGTTTTTGAATGATTACAGTTGCTGTGAATAATATTAATCAAATCCAGGGGTCACCAACCTTTGTGAAGCTCAGAGCTACTTCACCAATATTGATTATTGAAGGGCTACCAGTCTGCAGAGTTTTGTCAAGTGAACAATGCTGACCTTTGAACTAGAATAGGTTTGAGTTTAACTAAACTTCATGTATAATAAACATATTTTAAGCCTTTTTAACAGTATTATTTTCAAATCTCTGAACCAACATGACTGGTCTCACTACTGTCTTCTACATTCTTGCTGAAACTCTTATCACACCTGACACTTTTCTCCACTCACTCCAACCTGCTTCACTCGCTTCTTCATCTCTTTTTCACCCTCTCTGTTGCTTTGGACCGTGGACCCCAAGTACTTAAAGTCCTCTACCTTCTTTACTTCTACTCCCTAGCCTAGTGAACTAGACCAAATTCTTGCTTTGCAAATTCTGGTCTAGGCACGCTTCATTGGAACCCTCGCAGCCTGATCCACTGCTGTGGCTGTCCAATCACAGCTCGCTATAGTTTTGGTTGGGCCAATCACAGCGCTCTTTTATGTGGGCCAATCACAGAGCGGGAGTAGCCAATAATGTCAGAGCTGCGGCCGCGAACCCAAGCTATATGGCGGCAACGCAGGAACCACGTTCGTTTGAAACGGCTTTGTCATCAACATTGGATTATTTAGACTCCAACGTGCGTGAGTCTGTCAGATATACTTAGCGGCTTCTTATTTTTATCAAACAAAGTAGTGCAATGTCCCAGTACACCTGATATTCACATGTTTTTATACAAAAACGACAGAAATCATTGATGTTAGACGCCATTGCTGCCTCCCGCTTTTCCGTCGCTGTGATTACGTCACGTTGTTCGTTACTCTGATTGGTCCTAGCGCTATCCAATTGCGTGCTGACATTTTGAAAGACAACCGTAGATCCCGCCTCACGACTGAGAGCCGTCAATGGTTCGTGGCCAGACTATATATTCACATATATAGGATGGCTTGCCAGGCTAGATACTCCCTGCAACATCATCGTTCCACTTGTGTCCCTCTTATTTACACACATGGATTCTGTCTTGCTGTGACTAATCTTCATGCCTGTCTTTTCCAGTACATATCTCCACCTCTTCCTCTACATGCACCCTGTTCTTACTGCAGATCACGATGTCATCTGCAAACATCATAGTCCATAGAGACTCCTGTCTAACATCATCTATCAGCAAACAAGAAGGGGCTCAGAGCCGATCCTTGATGCAGCCCCACCTCCACCTTGAACTCCTCCGTCACTCCTACAGCACACCTCACTGCTGTCTCACAGCTCTCATACATGTTCTGCACCACTCTAACACACCTCTGCCACTCAAGACCTCCTCATGCACCACAGCTCCTCTCTCAGCACCCTGTCATACACTTTCTCTAAATCTACAAAGATACAATGCACATCCCCCTGACCTTCTCCATCCGCACCATTTAAGCACAAATAGCATCTGTAGTACACTTTCTTGGCATGAAACCATAATGCTGCTCATAAATACTAACTTTTGACCTACCCCTAGCTTCCACCACTCTTTCCACAAGCAACACTGTATGATCCATTAGCTTTATTTCTCTGTAGTTCCAACAATTCTGTAAGCCATCTCTGCTGCCATGTTTTAATCACATAAAGTGGTGTTTTAAAAAAAAAATAGCAGCAGAAAATGAAAGTTTAAACTTTCCTGAAAAGTGAATTGTGTTATTTTTAGAACCTGGGGGCACCAGGTTGGTGACCCCTGATCTAATCACTCCATCTGATGGGAGGCTGCTCAGGTTCATGTCATAGACAGTAAATCCACCGCCCAGAGACTTTCATACCTTTAGACCGCCCTCCGTGAACAGGTCCTCCGGTGCTCTACAGGCGATCAGGGCGTTCGGTAAATCGGTAAACTGGACGTCGACCGTCGCCTCCTCTTGCTGCATGGTGTCAGACCGTCCGAGTCAGAATCTATCAGGACTTTTCTGGAAACACCGGAAAAAACTATAAGCAGGGTACTTCGTGTATAAGTTAAACATCAAACACAATGAACAGATTGCTGTTTAAATCGTTCCTAGCGGCGTTAGCTGTTGTTAAACCGGAGATTAAACTCTCTACTGAGCCAAGAGGTGAAAGCTCTAAAGCTGCTCCGGTAGATTAGCTCCTAGCTTAGCCGGCTACTCGTTCTCACCGGGAATGTTAACTCGTCCTCTCTCCAGACACATACAACTAAATGTGACTGAATATGAATATGTCTCCCAGTCAGAGATGGATGATGGAGGCTCCGGGGCTGTCGGTAAATTCAAACAGCACGAATATCTCTGGATTAAACAGCTCTCGAAGTGTTCTATGGTTGTTGTTCTTCTTCTGTTGTCGTTTCTTCTTCTGTTGCTGCTTCTTCTGACGTAGGACAACGGTGTTCTACTGCCACCTGCTGGACAACAATGTGACCAACGCTTCAATGGAGAAAAAAAGGAACTTCTACTTTTGTCCTATTTAGTGTGTGTTGATTTATAGAAGTACACAATTTGATCCCATATGTTTTTCCTGTAAAGAATTTGGACACAGCATTTTAGAATAATCTTTAAATTAAATTATATTGTATTTATTTTACTTTTGGTTGATTTTCACAGTTTTTATTTTACAGTATACGGTATCTTCATTGTCTTGCATGATTGTACGTTGCATCTTACTACTTATCTGTTTAGCACTTGGTCAACCAGTTTTGTATTAAATCTCCTTAATAAATAGAATATAATAGAATTCCTTTTTATTGTAATTTTAAGATGTATAATGAAATATAGTAAATGTTGAAGAGAAAATTCATTCAATCAGCTGTGTTACAGCTGGGAAACAACAATAATATGCAGGAACAAGGATCGTGGGACACCACAGATCTAAGTCATCAACATAGATCCCACTGAGATAGTTTAAGGATTTTCTCTTTATTACTGTAACACCTACATAGCGGGCATGATACATCAGCTTTCAAGGTTGATGTAACCTAATCCTCACCTAGGAGCTCTTGTTAAGTATAGATCTATATGAAATCTACTATTTCTTCAGAATGTTTTGAAAAAATATTTGCATAGCAGAAATAATATTTTTGAGAACATTTTGTCAGGATTTATACCTCAACACAGCACATAACCAGCACTAGTTACTAAGTTATACGGCAACATTTCCATAAATATGCATGTACTGTGAAGATTTGAAAGTTTTATGCTGTGTGTGTAACGCTAAGATGTTTTAAAGAAACTTCCTGTGACATGGTGCTGGTCCCTGGGTGGCAGAGGGATTTAAGCCTCTGGTCATGTGGAGATCAGCTTTCATTTAATCCTCTGAGGAGAGAGAGGTGGAGTCAAAGAAAGGTAGAGGGAATGAGAGAGGTGGTTTGATGTCTTGCTGTTCTCAGCAGTCTGAAGCTCCACAGCTGCAAGAAATGATTTTATGAAGCAAGAACATGGTAAATGTGTTTCTCTGACACTGGATTTCCAGACTCAACATTAGAAACAGCGGAATATTGATTCACATCTTTGTTTTTTCCTGTTGTGGACAACGTTTGGGATCTCATAATCCTCAGAAACACATTGGAATTCAACACTGGACCAAATTTGGAAACTTGGATTTCTTTGTTGTTTTTCCTTAACACCTCCAATCTCTGGAAATAATTCCATAGGAAACTGGAATTTTGGTGAAAGGAACCTTTATCCTGAAGACCCAAGCTGCATTAATTCCTAACTAATCTCCATCATTTTCCCTAATGGCACAACCACGCTCTTGTCCTAACCCAGACCTGTCAAATGGAACCATTGTCTGCAGTCCACTAGCCATTTGTTCAGATCTGGATACCCAGAGAGGTAAAGCGTGTGAGGAAGGAATAGAGGAAGATGATGAGGTGGAGCTAGCAGAGGAGGTAGGGGAAGATGCTTTGGTATTTGATGAAGCTGGACAGGTGCAAACTGAGGGTCCTGATGACGAATGCAGAGACACAAAGACCACTGAAGCAGCCCTGTTACCAAATGGTGAAGGTGAGGAAGGAGGCAACCAAGTAGAAGAGGGTGAAGAGGAGATAGATGAGGAGAAAACAGAGAATGAAGGTGAGGACACAAAGATTATGACTCTGTCATCAAAGGAGGCAAAGACAGCTAATCAGCTGTTCCATAGTTTTGGAGAACAACAAGAAAGCAAAGATAAAAAGCAAACCAATCCTAGAGATGAAACATTTCATAAAGACTCCAACTATAAAGACAATCACAGTTCTGTAGGAGGAACACCTGCTATTAACCCAACTATGGCAGCTTCTAATGACATATTCCAAACTGCTGAGAACGTAGAGCCAACACTGACCCAAGAGAATATCACAGTAAATGAACAAATCTACACTCAAAGAAATCAAACATCAACTCTGGGCAATTACAGCACACCTACTGACCCTCCTAAAGAGGTAGTCAGTCCAGATGACCAACATCTAAATGATGTGGAAACCTCCGACCGCAGAAAGACCTTAGACCTTATGATACCACATAAAAACAACACCTGGGAAGAAAAATGCTCCACTGAAGTAGACACTGAGGACACGGGAGACGAGGACCACCAGAATGACTCAATGTTTCCTTCTTATGTTGACTACTCTGAAGAAGTTTTAGAAACAGAAGACACCAATCAAAAGCAAGAACAAGTGCTGGCCTCTGTAATGTTGCAAAAACAGTCCCTGCCAGAGAAATGGGTAGAGGAAGCAATAACAGGAGGGCTCGTTCAGAAGATCCAAGAGGATGGAGAAGGAGGTCATCTTCTACTAGAAAAGAAGACAGAACATTTAGAAATGACAGAGAAAAATGTTTCCGGTCCCAAAACTCTAGACTTAGAAATTCCACAAAAAGCAGCACTGCAGCATGTGGTTGAGGGGCCAATAAACAAACAACAGTTTGAGATTTCTGAGTCGGTGGTGGAGGAACTTGAGCTTAAAGAAACATCTCAATTTGACCTGAACCAGGCAAGCTGTGAGGTCTCATCAAAAGATAATAAACCCTCACCTGGAGGTGGTCATTTGGAAGAGCATCCTTTACAGGTCTTCAAAAATGTAGGTTGGGTAGACAATGTCCAAGAGCATCAAAGAACAGAATGTTACACTGAAAGTATGGAGGAGGAAGAGGCAACAGAGGGAGAAGTGGAGATAGCAGAAGACCCCGTGACTGTTTTGGATGATTTTTTAGAGGCAGAGGAGATACAAAATAAACAGCTTGAGCAAGTTTTTGCTGCAAATGTAAACCCTTTGGTTGCTGCCAGGAATGAAACAGAAAACCAGGAGCTGCAAAAAAAGGTTAAAGATGAAAAAGAAGAGAACAAATATAAAGAAATTGATGCTAAGCAAAGAAAGGAAGACAACAACGAGAAGCAAGTTGAAAAAGAAGAGGAAGACAGGAGTAAAACGCAATTTCCAGAAAAAAAGAATGAGAAGGAATTTGTTAAGAATGAGGAGAAGACACTGAACATAAATGGAAAAGTTAAAGAACTGAAACAAGCAATGGAGCTTGGGAATTTGGGTCAGTCCCAGCCTCACGGAAAAGATGAACCAGAGAAATCAAAAGTGCTGTCGCTCAAAAGAAAAGACAATGCATGGATTAAAAACGACAATCAACAGGAAGCACACGAGATGAAAGACTGGAGAAAAGAACTTAAGACTGTTAGGAAGGACACTTGGGAGATCGAGAGGAAGAACGCAGACTGGACGAGGAAGGAAGCAAAGGCAGAAGAGAAACGTAAGGAGGACTGGATAAAGGAGCTGAAGTCAGTGATCAAAGATGAGTCTGTGCCCAAGAAGAAAAACGAGCAGGTGAAGAAGAAACGGGTGGTGCTGTTGGAGGATGGCCATTCGTACATGCCCCAGAAGGACGAGACGGTCCTGGATTCAACAGACGACGTCAAACTGATCTCTCACGTTCCGTTGTCTACGGAGCGTTGGAACAACCGAACGCTTCAGGACGAGGAATACAAGGTCTCACTCTATGTGAAGGTGATGAATGACACACACTATCACCACCACCACACACACACACACACACACACACACACACACACACACACACACACACACACACACACACCAGCCATCAGCTAATCTACAAACGTTCTTTCTTTGTGTTTTGATATTCCATTAATGTGGACATTTTTCCCTATGCAGCGGCACAGTTTGGTGTTGTTGGACTAAAGTGGAGAGTTAGAAATATGCAGAGTAGTTTAGGTGTGGACTATTATGGGATGCCATCACTCCAAGTTACACAGTTTAATTAAAAAACCCTAAAACCTAGACCAGGGGTCACCAACCTGGTGACCCCAAGAACCATATAAGGTGCCTATAGGCCTTTTCTCCAATTAGCACAATTAAATACAATAAAAAAATCACAAATATAGATTTAAAAACTATAATTTTCTTTAAAAAGCATTAAAGTATATTTATTACACATTAAGTTTAAGTTAACTTTGATCTTCTAAAGGGGTTCGAATGAAGGCAACTGGACTTCTTTGGTTTCTTGAAGACGTTTCACTTCTCAACCGAGGAGCTTTGCCAATTCTGGCTGGAATAGCAGAGGGTCAAGCTTATAAGCTGTAGCTGTCTATTGTTGCTTAATGAGCAGAAACTACCTATGAATACCCCTCCTCCCTACTTAACTCTGATCTATTCTAGTTCAAAGGTCAGGATCAGGTATCAGTAGTCCTTCCTATGTAGCTCTCAGCTTCTCAGAGGTTGGTGACCCCTGATCTAGACTGATTGTGTAAAAACCATAAATGACTGCTAAAAATCTCAACACACCATTCCTGGATGAGCTACATGTTTTGATGTATTTGTGGCGATGGTGGGAGAGGAGTTAAGTGGCCGCCTTGCAATCGGAAGGTCGCAGGTTCACGACCGGCTCAGTCTGTCGCTGTCGTTGTGTCCATGGTCAAGACACTTAACCTGCCTTGCCTGCTGGTGGTGGTCGGAGGGACTGGTGGCGCCAGTGTATGGCAGACCCCGCCTCTGTCAGTGCGCCCCAGGGCAGCTGTAGCTACAATGTAGCTCATCCCCACCAGCATGTGAATTTGTGTGTGAATGGGTGAATGACTGATTTTGTTGTGAAGCGCCTTGGGGGGTTGTAGAACCCTAAGAAGGCGCTATACAAATACGGACCATTTACCATTATTTTATGTAAAAATTTGGCCAAAACAGCAGTATTGTGAATTTATTACTTCCACTTGAGGTCAGACAAGCGCCCTCACTGCTGGTTTTTAAGAGTCGGATGAAGACCCACTTTTATACTGTGGTGCATGAGTTAGCCATATTTTTAGATAATTTAGCTGCGTTTTATCCAGTTTTATTTTGTTCTTCAACCAACATCTTTTCCTTTATCCCCTGCTTTTATTTGTTTTTATGTATATTTTGTTGGCCCTTGCATGGGTCGTTGATGTTTTAAATTCTTTTATGCGTGTACAGCACTTTGGTTCGCCTCCTGGTTGATGGAAAGTGCTTTAGAAATAAAGTTGATGATGATAATAGAGAAACAGCTGTAAAGGGGTTCATTACTCATGCATTGGCACCCCTAATCATAAATGTGACCAGCTAAGTAAATAATACCCAGCCACTGTGTGAATTACAGTGAAATGTACCTTTAAATTCAATCCCATTGGTTTTTGGTTTGTGTCAGACATGAACAGACAGTAAGTGAGTGAGAAACCTTATCCTGCACTCCTGATCCTATTAGTGACAACACTAGTCACATTAGCGATGTCTTAGTCTTCTAGACATGGTAGCCACTACTACTTCAAGCATGTGCGTGTGTGTGTGTGTGTGTGTGTGTGTTTAAACATAAATTTGTATTTTCTTTAGTTCAGCTCTGTTATTTAGAACTAATCATTTGATAAAAGAGGGAATTACTTGAGAAGTTGAACTCCAACAGAAACATTCAGTAATATCTGAGCTTTGCTTCATGCCTTTGCACAACCAACTCACAATCTGTTAGGAACAATGACTTCCTTTGTCAGGGGCCCAGTTGGCAGCACAGACAGATGGAGACATTTCAGGATAACTGGTGCACTACTTTGTCGCTGCGTGTGTTTGAGTTCTAAGCTCAAAGAGATCAGAGTAGGTTTCATCACTTGCACTGAGACAACAGTCCACACACACGTAGGGACTCTTTCTGTCATATTTATGCCAAAAACTCTATTTTGGTTTCAGCGTATTCTAAAACAGATGATTGTTATTTGTTATAAAGAACACTATTTCCTCAATAGTGTGCCAGGCTGCTGGTAGCATACAACGCTAATCTCTACATTCTCACTATTTAAGCTGATTAGCCTGTTTGGTGCTGGGAGCTTTTACTAAAGGGCTGCAGCTAACAGCATGAACCCACATATTATTAGTTAATACAGCAACATTATGACTGTTGTCAGGTCAACACACACAAAGGTCCATCCAGTAAAATGAGTTATTATGATGCTTGGCTGATAAAAGGACTTCTGTCAAAAAGGCAATTTTGGGGAAATCCTGGAGGCACACATGATGACCAGAGGGTGCTGCTTCTTCTGACTTAGGAATGATTTCCATTTGGTTGACAATTTATGAACAATAAATGCTTGTTTGAATCTTACTTTCTAAAAAGCATTTCCATTTTGCTGACAGTGGTGGAGGATTTAAGTACCCGCCCAGTAACTGGAGCGTTGCAGGTCTGTACCCCACAGATGTTGTGTCCTTGGGGAACACACTTAACCTGCCTTGGCAGCTGGTGGTGGTTGGAGGGAACTGGTAACACCTAGTATGTATGGCAGCTCCACCTCTAAGAGTTAGACCCAGGTCAGCTGTGGCTACCAGTGCCAGTGAGTGAATGTGTGCTTGGGTGAATGACTGTTGTAAAGCGTCTTTAGGGGTCGGGGTTGGGGGAGTTCTAGGATTCTAGATGGTGCTATATAAATACAGGCTATTTGCCATGTAATGACTAGTCTTGTCAGGGAATGAAATACACAGGTGTTACCATGGTGACCCTAATGTGCCACTGACAACAGCTTTAACTTTCATTCTGAACTTGGCTCTGCTTAAGCCTAGTTTGTCTTTCTCCATCAGCCCCGTAACCTCGAGTTGCACACATGCACTGATGGAAAGGTTTTTCACTCAGACTTTGCTGTTGCCTCAGGAGTGTTGCAAAGCAATTCCACACCAGGGCAACACAGGGTGTAGCACTTTTCTGGGGGGTTCTGCCATCATTGCAGTCACATCTCTGGTCCATACTAGTGTATTTACTTTAGTGTATTTGTATTGTGTATATGTATTTCAAAAACTTTTTAACATGCACATATTTGTCCGTCATTCTTCTTCACCTTTCCATTCTGTTGGCCACCTCCAAACCCCCGTTCTCTGCAATTTCCTTCAACAAATTGAAAGTCTGCTGCACATCTTTGTACTTCTTCAGTAAAGGATTGTATAAATGTTGATATCATCTGACTTCTTCCACGAAACGTTCTTTGCTCCATGTTTGCTGCTAAATATCTAGACACTTGTTCTTTTTATTATGGCGGTGCTGTTGATGTATTTAAGGCTTACTCTTCATAGCTTTTGAAATTTTGGCAGGTTTCTGTCACCCTTAGCTGGCCTGCTGTAGAGCGATGCATCAATGGATGATGGTCCTGCGTGTCTCTGCACCGCCGCAGATGGAAAACTAGGCTTTACATTTTGTATACAGTTCATACAACACAATGAAAGTATTTTGTCAAAGATTGAATTATTACAAAAGTAAGGCCTATGTTATTTGGGCTTCATAGAAGAATGTTGACATTTGTAAAGAGATCTTTATTACATTTTTACTTTATTACAAATTTGCGATTGCTAATATTTCTTGTATTTGGCCTTCTTTTGCGTTTTCTTAGAGCATATCCTGAAAGAATGAAAATACAAAGTGTGTGAATCATGGAAAGGTTGTTTTGAACCAAAGTTGCAGACTCCCTGTTTGGTTTAGGTGAACTTCCCTGAGATTTTTTTTATGAATTCTAGCTTGTTAAATATACACATGTAATGTTCTGTCAAAAAAATCAAATTTCCCATGCCTATCTTGCAACAGCAACAACAGTTTGCATACCTATGCCTTCGGATAGCTATTGATGAAAGAATATTATTAAACTCTACAGTTCCCATTGCTCTTGCCATATTGTATATATAAATAATGATAAATGCCCATCCACGTTGTATAGCAACCTTCTCAGTCAGATGACTCCAAAGTGCTTTACACAACAGTTAGTCATTCACACACTGATTGTTACATACACGTATGCTCCACCTTTCCCTCCAGCATATGTCCATCATATGAGTTTATGACACTATTAATAAGATGCATTATGCTATGTTATGAGCTATAATAGCAGCAACAGCTCCCATTGGGAAGCATCTGGATGTTGGATACTGCATTCCTGTGTGTTTGTGACTGCAGAGATTCCACGGCCACCCACCACCGCTCCATGGAAATAAAAGAACCACTGTTCCTACTAACTCATGTCACATTCTGTTGTCTATAAGTGAGTAACCAAATCTAATCAAGATCCTAATGATGTCAATTTCAGGGAGACAACTGAAACCTAATGCCTTTAAGGTAATAACTCTATTGTATATATACTACTGTAATGTTTGACTACAGGATTTCAAAATTCATACAGAATATCAGACTGTTATTAGCATATCACCAAAACTACAACCACATGTTTAAAATCAGTCCTTGTCAACTATATTTGGTAATCATTGTCATTGTGAGAGTCTCTCTCTCTCTCTCTCTCTCTCTCTCTCTCTCTCTCTCTCTCTCTCTCTCTCTCTC
>SSNS01001797.1:0-14829 GCA_006937985.1 Aphyosemion australe | reverse complement strand
CATTTCCTTTCATTCTTGCTGAAATCCTTTTATCAAGGTGCATTAAAACCAAGTCAAATAAATAAATATGCTCCAGACTATACGGTTTAGCTCTGGGTTCAGTTCGCTTGAGACTTGTCCGCTTAATCGGACGGCGTTCAGACTAACCTCCTGGACTGCCAGGTGTTGCGTGTCGACCGTGTCAGCTGATTGTGTTTAACGCCTGGACACAGGAATGGCTGCCAAGCGAAGACGAAGGTGTGAGGCTAGCTCGTCTTCTCAATAATTCTGTCATATTGCGTGCCTATCTTTGCTCTGGAAGGTGTAAAATAACACGATACAGGCCCTTTAAATCACTCCAGACAGCTGCTGACTCTGTTACTCTGCTAATCTCATTCAACCCGACTGTTACATTTCTACCAAACGGATTGCAACATGACATGATCAAACCTTTCTGTTGAGGTTTGACCTTACACCTGGCTGATGACCTGTGGTGTATTTTTAGACTGGACTCATACGTCTAGAGATGAAACGGACAACTTCCGTTAATGATTGAGGCAAACAACCCCTGCTGCCATGTTCCAGAGTTTCAACCACACCCCCACCCCCCAGTGCTTCTTATCCCCACAACATAACAACGGCAAAGCTTTGTGTTTCATGACCCATAATGAAACCCCAACTTTAGGAACCAGTGATGTTGAGGACTCCTCTGAGTTGTGCAGGCATCTCTGCTGAGAAGATGTTACACATTACAATAGGGACAGGGTGGGGGGCTACCCAGTGGTGCTGTAAGGGTCTCTTGTGATCCCATGCAACCGGTCTCTGAGCAGATGGGAGGTAAGAAGGAGGGCCCTGTGAACGTCTGCAAGATGACCAACCGTGCTGTCAAATCCCTTGTGGTGGTCCCTGGTGGGGTCCCTGGTGGTGGTCCCTGGTGGTGGTCCCTGGTGGCGGTCTCTGGTGGTGGTCCCTTGTGGTGGTCCCTGGTGGCAGTCCCTGGTGGCAGTCCCTTGTGGTGGTCCCTGGTGGTGGTCCCTGGTGGCAGTCCCTGGTGGCGGTCCCTGGTGGCGGTCCCTTGTGGTGGTCCCTGGTGGCGGTCCCTGGTGGCGTTGCCTACCTAGCCTATCGTTATGCGGCGCCTCTGGGGTTACTTATTATTACTCGTCCCACAAATTGCCACAAAGTTGCAATTTCTTTGCAAAAATCATTGTAATACTTCACTTATACCCAGTCACTGGGGTGAAGATGCTTATTTACCTTGCTTTATTGTCATTACAGTGTCTTAAAATGCAAGTCTGCTAAACCGTGAAGCAACAAAGGAACTTGTTTCTTAGTAGAAACAATTACAAATAAATGTCTAAGCTGCAAAAAAAAAAAAAAAAACCCCACAATTGATAAACATGGAAAAGTGGAACCAGTGCTTTGTGAAGCTTATCAACAGTGAATTTGGTTTTAAGGAACGTCATACAGAGAGAAGGAGCCATTGAAAGCTTAATAAAGCTGGCCTTGCAGGGTCTATTCATGCTAGAACCACGGCTATGTTCAAGTGTTACAAACAAGAGTTACACAGATTTTCAGTACATTTGGACACCATGAGGGTGAGGCTAATCTATCAGTCTCTACATAACTTTAACAAAACAATCACACACACACACACACACACACACACACACACACACACACACACACACACACACACACACACACACACACACACCTTCAGGGCCCTCCAATTTTGCCACACATTATTCAGATTACTGACATTAGACATCCAAACTATGACATATCAGGTCCAGATAGATATTTTATTACACCATCCAAGTGAGTCACGATTATGCTAACGAGAAAACTTGTATTCAATAAAATATAATGAATGGATTTGAAAACCAGGGAATACCCAGGGGTTGACAAGATCTATTCTGGGGTTTTCATGGCTGTAGATGTATGGCTGGCACGCCATGGGGGCCGTGGCTGTGGAGGGGCAGTCTGAGGTTTGAGGAAAAAGGACCAGAGTGTGTCTTTTTGAGCGTTCATTCTGTGTTTTTTTCTAAATACTATCACTTTTTTTTTTCTTTCTTTTTACACAAACAGGAGTTGTTTTTTTACCTTCTTATTTCGCTGACGTTTCGATCGCAGCTGCGATCATCCTCAGAGCTAACATCGCCCAAACCAGAGTGTGTGTTCCAACCATCGCTTTCTGAAAAATTGCCAGTACATACCTAAATACTGACACCTTTGTTAAAGTGAAGCATAGCTGGTCTCCATCTCATCTTAAGGAGCTACCATTAATAGACAGGTACTTCAATGGGCCTAATTTGCATAATAATAATATATGTTTGTGTATTTTTACATTCATCAGTTTCGTGTTCAGTGACAGGTTTGACTTTTTCACCAACTGAGCGTATATCAATGAAAAAAATTGATCAAAGTATTTTTGAAGTAGATAAGTAAAACATATGACTACTGGCCATTTGCAGGTATAGAAGGACAAGCATTAGCCTGTTTTAAAAACAAATGGTGCAACTTTGCCACAAAGAGGACGTGGCATCAGGGAGTCTTTGGTTGTTCGTAAGTGGTCAGCCTTTGGCAGCAATGTGGCCATCATGAAAAAAAATATGCAATGGGGGGTGTGTGGGTTGTGTTTGTGGTGTTGACCTGCTGTCGCAGACGTCCTTTTAGCCTGGACGTACCTTGTTTTTGATCCCAAGCTACTCCAAAAGGCGGCTGTCCTTCACAGGCTCCGTCAACTGTCCCATGCTCCCAGATCTTTGCATCGCTCCAGTTTGCCATCCCTGTTTCTACCCGGGGCCCGGCGGACATCCAACACGTCGTCGTGACACCACCCTCTATTGCACGAAGGTGTGATCTTCATCAAAAGTCTAATGTTGTGGTAATATTACTATCAAGCTTGGTGGTACGAATTGCGCAATATTCTCGCCTTGCCACGCCGCCACGGCACATTCAAAGAACACACCACGGCGGCAGTAGTACCCTGATATACCACGGTGTGTCTGCTGAAACCGACTCCTGATAATTCCTAACTAATGAGTATTCTATGTGCCACATGGCTTAAAGGACAGTTGTAGTTTTTAAAAAATCCCTGCAGATTTTCCAAAATTATGTCAATTTCACATTGCAAACGGTTTCTCTGTATTTGGTTGCTGCAAACACTAATTAAGCAGTTTAAGCTGGCTTTCTTTACGCGGGCACAGAGGTGTTGTGGAAAGGAAAACTCTCCGCCCAGCACCCCCTCACCCACAGCAACCGCCCGTCTCCTTCAGCATATGTTGATTGATAACAAGCTGAAAAGTCTTTGGTGCGTTGCTGTGCCGGTGATTGCCAGGAGGAATTGGTTTGTTCCACAGCTCTCCTCTCTCGTTAGCCTGCCAGCGAGAAAGGCGGGACGGGAGATGAGGAGGGAAATATAACTGTGCAAATCAAACCCTGAGTGCTGAATTTTAAAAATATGAAATGCATTATTCATGCCTAATCACTGCTGGCAGTGATTGCATAAACACAAAGATGTAAATATTTCTATTAGGACTCCGTCATACATGGGCTGAAGACTTACTAGTTTTTATTATTTACTTTGACTCAGCTAGAGCGGTCACATCTCCATGACAACACTGATGTCTGCAGTGACAAAATCTGCACCTGATTAAGTAGGTAGTGGACAAGGGTTTAGCCAAAAAAAAAAAAAAGAAAAATATTTTTAATTCTAAATATTTGAATTACTCAAAACATATTAACTTATAATGTTGTAACTTCCTAAAGTCCAAACAAACTCTAAAGAAATTAGTCATGGGTGACGTAGCAAAAACTACAACATCATGATCAACTTTCCGTGGTCTCTAGCAGGAATAGATGCAAGTCATTCATGGGGAAAAAAAAGCTCTGGTGCGTCTGTTTTAGGATGTAGAAGTCAGCTGGAGGAGAAAGTGGCTTCAGACGGCAGGATTTGGAGTCTTTTTTCCTGATATGTGGACATCTCTCCTCTGATTGGCTAACAGCAACACTCTACCACTGACTGTTGATGTTTTATCTCCACAAATAATACTGTTGCGAACCAGGGTGGGTGAGTTCTGTCAGGACTTTCTGAACCGAGTGTTTTTCCATGTATTTTCTATCAGCATCTAATGCAGGAACTAGGGGTAGTAGCTCAGCCTCGTGGGCCAGAATGCCGCATGTTTTAGTTGTTTCTCTGCTCCTAAACACCTGATTCAGTGGTAGAATTATCTGACCAGCGTGTCACCAAGCTCTACAGGGAGTGTTGAAATACAGAAACCTGTAAAATATGCAGGATGGTGGCCTTCGACGCCGTTGCCCTGAGGAGTCGTCCCATGCTCTGTGTGCATCACAAACGTCTCAAAACCAAGATGACAGAGTGAATGTTAGACATGCCACTCATCTCAGGGATGTCTTGCTAATTCATCTGTCGGTACAAAAGGAAAGAAAGGTTCATGTCAGGTCTGAAAAATGTATTATTAATACTATTGTCATTGTTACATCATTTTTAGAGACTTTTATTTTATTTTTTTACAAAGAATGTTGTTATTGATGATGTACCATTTTAATTATCGTGATGCAAAGAGGCAGTGATGATGAACCAGAAGAAGACGAACCATGGAGCAGAAATGAGATATCAGGACTGACTGTAGAGATGAAGAGCGCTGATGCAGAAATACCAAAGTCTAAGAAAGCTGAAAACGTCTCTGCTGACGGCTTAAAGAAGAAAATAATAGAAATGTTACATAACTAACACTGCATGTCTGCAGAATTTAACTCTGCTGTTTGAGCTGGTGGACTCTAGTTGTAAATACTCTATCTGAGTTCAAATAAGCTGGCACTGCAGTGTATGCATTGATTTTGCAATTTTTAGAAACTTTGTTTAACATAATTATATATATAAACCAACTGTTAAGACTTAAAAAGTAGAACATGTTTGATAAGCTTGGTGAAGCATGCGCAGCAGCAGATTGACACGTTTAATAGACGTTCTGAGCATCCATCCCTGCAGTAGGCCTTGTTAAGAACAAGTTAGTTAATGAGTCAAGCTTCACAGAAGACACACGACTACATGTAGGAACCACAATGTCTGGGAAAAGTCCAGTACTTAACACCATCAGGTACCACTGGTACAGATAATAGTCTGTCACATGTCACTGACAGTTGGTGCTGGATGTGTGCTCAGCTGGCATGATATTATTATTTCATTGTGTACTAAACTCCTTCATTCAATAAGTGAAACTAATTTAACTGAGAGGAATGTTGATTGGCTGAATTTCAACACCAGTTGCAGACATGGTTACGTTTTAACCATATGCAGCATTGTATGTTGCTTTATTAATGAACGTGGTTCTTTTTAAAGTTTCTTGCAGATAGTCAGACGTATAAGCCATTAGAAGTGACAGTCTGTATAAATTTTGTTTTTCTCTATAAACTAACTTCACAATGTTTTTCAACACTTGCAGTGGTCTCTAGTATAAACCAATGCCTTGTGAGTGGATCTCTGTGGGATAACAAAGCTCTGGCGCTCCTGTTTCAGGAACTAGAAGTGAGCCAGAGCAGAGGAGATGGGTGAGTCCATGAATGTTAATTTGACATTGTGACGTAGAATGAACTGGCTTTTCTAACCTGAGCGTTTCCCCGTCTGTTTTCCATCAGCGGTGTTAACCCTCATGTAGGAGTATGAGGGAGGATGTAACATAAAGACGAGCGGGTAACAAACAGGCTTTCTCTGAGAAGTTTTTACCTAAACATGAGAAGTTTAGAAGCCCCTATAGGAGACCTGAAGCTAAAGAGCTGCAGCATTAAACATGAACTGTAACCTTAGCTCTGTTCCAACCACACTAGACCACACCAGCCTACATAAACAAAACCAGCCTGTTTCACAAAAGGTCTAATTCACAAGCTTCTCTAAAGCACACAAAACTCACGAGTTCCTAAGAACATGCTACAAGATTAGCAAGCTAGAGGAAGAAGAGGGTCTATGGTACAGGTCCGTGTCCTAGCTGTTCCTCTTCTCTCCTTCCTAACCCACAAGCTAGCTTTTATAAGTGAGGCTCATCAGCTAAGTCAAAGAAGCTGCGATGCAACGAGCTCCTCTGCTGTGGCGATGTCCCAGGTGCTGATCCACACCCAGAGAGGGAGCTGTCCTTCGTGCTGAATCAGGAGGGTTGCTCCTTCCCAAACTGGGACAAAATGTCTACATTTGAAAATGTAAGTGTCTAAAAGATAAAAGAATATGTTAAAGATGCTGCCAGTGACTTATTGAGGTTGAAAGACAGATGGAAACGCAAACTTTTACATAAACTTAGGACAAATAATTTCTATGGAAAAACTGGAAGCTGTGTGGAATAAATCCTTGAGCTGTGAGCTGCAGAAGTTTTTTAAAGCCCCTATCAAGCAGTTTAATATCTCCACAGCACATAAAAAGCAACACAGTGAAAAGCACCTATAGATCCAGTTTCCACTGTAGCCTAATGGCTCACAGAATTATAAAGCTCAGTATGAAACCAATGAGCCATGGAAAGGCACAAATTATTACGGAAGCCAGTTCTCAGCGAGAATTGTTCTTTTTTCAAAAGACACCTGTATAAAATCAGCCCTCTGATGCAAGTCACCACGCTCTCCTCCCTTTTGAAACGCTGGTTCCTTTATTCCATCTGCCACATGTTCCTTATGTTGAGCAGGAACTGAAGTAACCCTAACCTTGTCTTAAAAAAGGTTCTTGTAACCCTAAGAAGGAACAGCGTCTTTTTGTTTTATTCTAATATCAAGTGAAGCAGGCTAGAGGCTAACTCGAGCTAGCACCACATGACAATGTATTTATCAACTTACTGTGTATGACTTTACCATGGACTCCAGGAGTGAGTGTGAATGTGTGTATGGCTCTGTGGCCTTGTGATGGACCGGTAATCTGTCCAGGCTGTACCCTGGTGCTTACTGATGACTGCTGGGAAAAAAGAACAGGATAACGTGGGTATGAAAGAAACTCTGATAGAATGGACAAACTACTTTTAAATTAGTTTTCAATTGTGTATAAGGAAAGCGTAGGTGTTAAAAAGATGAACGCACAGCGAGGAGATAAGTTTCACTTTCTGATTCACCAACAAACACTAGGGGGTGCTAAAAACAAGCCAATACTAGTGTCCGGGTTAGGGTTAGTGAACTAAGTCTTAGTAAAAGGTATTGGTAAACCAAACATGAACTAATGGTTAAGTAGCTATGAACTCATAAACTAAGTTATGGTATAACAGATTTATAATTTAAATGAATTGGTTTTATTCTAGGCTGACATAATGCTAACGTTAGCCAAACAATGATTCACATGCAGATACCTCTCCGCCTTGCAAGACACTCGATTCTCTTTACGAGGCATCGGTTAGTGTTCGTACGGTTCCAAACCAAATACCCTCACTTATGAATCAGCGAGCTAATCCAATGCTAGCCAGCCCAACCTTAGGAAATTATTCATGAACTAATTTTTGTAGTTATGAAGCCAGCACACATAGGCGTGGCCCCATGGGGGTTTGCCCAGAAAGACTTTTGCCCACATAGATTTTAACGGGCCCTACATGGGTTTTCAGAGGGTTTGACTCAAACACAGGCAATCCCCTGTGGGGCCACTATGGAAACCGTTGACAAACCTTGTTGGGGCCCATATGACTTGCTCATATATATTCCATACCTATGTGTGCTGACTGGGTGGTTAGTAATCAAAATTATCATGGATTATTGTCAAAGGATCATCAACTAAAGGTTATGAAATCAATAAACTAATCATATATGAGTGGTTAGTAACAGGGGACGGAATGGAACATTAACTTAGATGAGAGCGTTCTGCAGAAACGCCAACATTTTACCAATAATTGGTTCTATGTACAGGTGACCTGCAAGTAGTTTATGCAATCTTATGTCTTTACCCTTATTATAACTGTAAGTAATGTTTTCACCCATGCAATGTCACTAAATGATGCTGCACATGCATTTCAGCTCGACCCTGACAGCAGCCGAGAATGCAAAAAACAAGGGCAGACTAATGATGTGTCACAGAGAGCCACCAATATGCTGTCTGTTTTTCACTAAAAGCCTCTCTCATAGAGGAGGACATATTCTTAATCTTAAATTTGTCAGCCATAACATTATGACCACACATTTTAATACTAGATTTCTTTTCTGATCTCTGATCAGTGTTGAAAAAGACAATTAAGGGAATAAATAGCATGTTAGCAAGGCATCCATTGAGTTCTGTAAATAGTGGGATAAGAATCTTTGAATTGGTCTTGATTCAGACAGATTCATTGTAATCCCATCAGAAAGATCCACTGTCTAGTCAAAAAAAATATTTTGTTGGACCACCTTTAGCTTTGACTACAGCATGCATTCACTGTGGTGTTGTTTCAATAAGCTTCTGCAATGTCACCAGATTTATTTCCATCCAGTGTTGCATTAATGTTTCACCAAGATCTTGCATTGATGATGGTAGAGTCTGACCGCTGCACAAAGCCTTCTCCAGCACATCCCAAAGATTCTCAATGGGGTTCAGGTCTGGACTCTGCGGTGGTCATCTTGGAATATGGCCGTACCATCAGGGAAGAACAAATCCATTGATGGAATAACCTGATCATTCAGTAGATTCAGGTAGTCAGCTGACCTCATTCTTGGAGCGCATCCTGTTGCTGAACCTAGACCTGACCAACTGCAGCAACCCCAGATCATAGCCCCGCCCCCACAGGCTTGTACAGTAGGCACTAGGCATGATGGGTGCATCACTTCATCTGCCTCTCTTCTTACCCTGATGCACCCATCACTGTTTGATGATCAGCAAACAGAGGAGACACATTATGAGTCACATTAAGGTTTACAAGTGAACCTTCATGTTCACTGGTGATTCCCAATAATAAAGCCCCACTTTGACTTGAATAACAAGTTGTCCTTGAATCTCAAGGTTCCTTCCTTTGTGGGAGTCTGACCTCTGACCTGCAGAAAGAAGACACAACACATAGTAATGGACAGAGTGAGTTCCATTCAAAACGATTTGGTTCTTGTAACAAGGCAGAGAAATATTCATTTCCAATATTTTCTTTAGTCATTAGCTTCTTTTTTAACCTGTCCTGTTCTGGCAGCTGCAGCAGACTAAATGGTTGATCTGAGAGCCATAATATGCCAGAGCAGTTTTGCTCTACATCAATAGCCTTTATTATGTTTGTGGCATGTTAGACCACATTTTACGCACCAGAATAGACAGGCAGGGAAAAAAGAGGGAGGGGAAATGGAGGGACAAGAGTACACAACAAATAGACAACAAACAGGCAAAAATGTTAGAATTGTGAGGATGTCCCAATAATTATGGACCTGACTGTATATATGTAAATATATAGTCTGGCCACGACCCATTGAAACCACCCAGCCGTGGGGCAGAATCTACAATTGCCTTTCAAACTGTCTTTGGAAGCATTTGGACAGCGCTAGGACCAATCAGAGCAACGAAATCAGTCAACGTTTACGAAGAAGCTAATGTGTCCTTTTTCAACAAAACCCGTCCAACAAACGTTGAGCTCTGTGATTAACAAGACCCAAAACCGTTTGGGCCAATGATAGACCTGCTGAGACAACAATGGAGCGTGGCTAGACCGACCTGCTACTGCTATGGTTGCTCTAGACTTCTGGGCTAGATTCACACTCACCAAATTACCTGATATCCACAGACTGCAGATGATTACACAAGAGCTGGATCCATAGATGCTTTGAAATCATGATAAATAACAGTTTTAGGCAGACCAGATGGAAGTCATCTGATTATAAATCATTAAACAGAGCTTGTTTTGATGCCACTGATTCTTCTTCATGCTAAAAAGTGACAGATTTCATTAGATAATAAAGAGAACGCTGTGGATTCATTCCCTGTTTCTATAGTAACCACAACGCAAAGCAGTGCAGCAGCAGCATAGATGAACATTTAAATGTAATCATTCTGACCTTGAGTGACAGGAACAAACTCATCATGCCATTCAGGGCAGTTACTGTGAATCCAAACAGAGAAGTAAATTACCATTTCTGCTGCACTGAATTCTCCACCAACACACTATATTCTGTTTAAATCTTTGAAAGTGTTCTGTACTCATGAATAAATCATCAAAGTTGTTCTGGATAGTGAGAAATATTGGAAATAAATAAACAATAAAGTGTTTTTGGAAATGAGGTAATAAGCAGTGTAACCTAAATGCAAATGTTTCACTTAGAATTGTGCTGGCCACTCATTTGTAGGCAGAACCCCACAGGAAAAATGGTCTCGGTTCTCAGCTGGTCCTGTTTACAAAAGTGAAACTTAAGCGCGTGTTTACTTTCATTTTCATTACTAAAAACACGTGAGGGGAGAACGCGCTGTGATTGGTCACTTGGAACCCCAATATTAAGTCTTACTTAAAGAACAGCTTTGTCAACATGAATTGTTCTAGTCCAGGTTGTGGAACAAAGTATTTTATCTGTTGTGTCTTGTTCATTGAAAATGTTTTATGTATGTCAGACAGTTTTAAAGACTACCGTAGATTCTGCAGACTAAAATATAAAAGGATATTCAACAGACCTTTGATTTGAAAGGTTTTGTGACTTCCTTTCATCCTCCAATAGGTATTCTCAGTGTGAAAGTAACATCTAGCATGTAGTCTGCTTTGAAATCCTGAAGCCAGTATTCCCATGTGAGACCAAGTACAATACCTCGTATCAGAAGTGTTCCCTAACATGAACTGCTGAAGTGCAACCACTGCACTGTTCCATCAGTTTACCTTACCTTGGGAATTTGCAAAGGACGGATTAGAGCATGAGATGAAGGGGGCAGCGAGGAAGACCATTGAGAGAATGAATATGCTGCTTCAAGCCTCACTGAATATATAAATAACTCTTAAATTAGGATACTTTGAGACATGAGCAGATTTAGGTATAAGCTGCAGTTTGGGTTTATTTCCCACATTCTGCTTCTGTGTTGTGGCTCCGATTTCTTAAATAAAGAACAATAAGGCAAATTAAACTGTTATTTAATTCTGAGGCTGTTTATCTAAAAAACAAGTTCTGTCCTAAACGCTCAAATAAGGGAAGGTACACTTACTTTTTTACCAACACACACACACACACACACACACACACACACACACACACACACACACACACACACACACACACACACACACACACACAGCATAATTAAAGATTCTAGAAACTAATTAAAGCAAAATGTCAAAAACATAAATGAATTCCAAGTTTAAAGCTCTTTTGATGTCTAGATGTGTTTGTTCTTATTCTAGGAATTAATTCGAAGCCTTCAAAAATCTACAGTAAAGCACAGATAATTAAATTTAAGCTATTTATTAGGTCGCAATGCATTGTGGATGCGGAGAGCAGTAGAAGTAAATAAATAAATAATAATAATTTAGTAAACAAATACAGCAATGTTTTATTATCATTGTTTATTTTATTTGTTTATCTTTAAACAAATGAAAGATACTGATATTCTGATTTTGATTATGCAAAATGTTAAGTATAGCTAGGAAGATCTAAACAGCTTAGTGTCTACCTACTCTCTCTCTCTCTCTCTCTCTCTCTCTCACTCACACACACACACACACACACACACACACACACACACACACACACACACACACACACACACACACACACACACACAGAGAGACTTGTTAGAGGGAATGTGAACAATAGCCAAAAGAAAAAAACCTGCTATGATTTCTCGTGCGAATATATTTTTCGTGAAAGCGAGCACATCTTAAGAAAGAAGAACGTCGTTTTCAATCTGTTTAGTTTTCCCAACAACTTATTTATTTAATTGTAGAACATCTATTTCCTTTCTTGCCAGAGGCAAATAACACAAGCCTGAATGTGTTCCGCCCTCTTGTAGAGTTGCTAATGCTAATGCTTAGCTCTGTTTTCAATTGTACGCTGGTTGGTGAAAACGGGCATAGTTGCTCACTCTGCATTGACTTTGGACAGTGAGGAGACCCATCCAATATGGCGGCAACGCTGTTACGCTCCCCAGCACCTAATGGGGCATCTACGTATTTATGTCTATGGTCGAGACATGCTCCGCTGTCTTCTGGCTGCTAAACCAACAGCCTTCTGCTGTCATGAGTCAAAGTGGGTGGATCCATAAATGCAAATTTTACAGTGTGATGTAATGTTGTGTCCTTGAGCAAGATTCTTCATCTGCCTTGCCTGCTGCTGGTGGTGCGGAGGACTGGTGGTGCCTATGCAGCAGCTTCTGTCAGTGTGTCCTAGGGCATCGCCACCAGTGTGTGAATGGCTGTTGTAATGTAAAGTGCCTTGGGGGGTTGTGCGTTATATAAAAACAGGCCATTTACCATTTATTACTGAAACAACTGAAAACTAATGTAAATAGTTAAATATTTTGCCTCATAGGTTTAACTGGTACCACCATGAGAATATGGGGGTTGGGATTTTATTGGGTAACCCACATTATTTCAAATGAATCTAGCACAATGACCGGTGGGATTTCTGATTCAAACACATTCAAGGGTGGGGGACAACAAATCAGGACAGGAGGAGGAAAGGCTGGACAGGAGAGGGCAGCAATTGAGAGGTGTGATGTGAAAATGCAAGACAGCAGTGTGTGGGAAGCGTTGGGGTTTGGGCTAGTTAGTAGATAAGCTACTTACAGGAGCTCCCATCCATCTAGAGAGCACAAACAAACAGAGAAAAGCCTTCCAGCACAACCCTGCACTTATTCCTGAGTTGTGGAAAGGAAGGATGGGCCTTGTGGGACACCTTGTGGCCTCAAAACAGCCTAAAGTAGATCACTCACTCCAGATATTGTACACAACACTTGAGTAAAGGATTAGGAGATTACTGGGAAACATCCATCCTCCCTGTTGGAACTTTTAGACTGAGTGCTTCTCATATTGGAGGTGATCTAAGATGAATGTTAGCTGGAAGTGAAGTCTCTAATGTGCAGTTACAAGGATCATACCGGGGACTCTTACACGGCGGAGGAGAAACCGCTCGCCGCAAACACAGAAGCCATCTGACAGCTGTTTTTAGCCGCATAACGGAGCGAGGGAAACCTGCTGCTGTGATCTTTTATCCTGTTGCACTCAGCTTGTTGGACGCTGATGACTTTTACGTCAGATTGTCACTCATGTTTCCTATTTCACTGTGATTCAATAAAAAAGTTTTCTATTAAAGGGAGGTTAAAGGATCTGAATTTAAATGACTGGGCTTGACCTAAGCACCATGGTATAGGTTAGATTTGTAAATTCACTCACTAGGGTTTCAGAGCCGCTGTGATGGGCTTTAGATGGGCTCTATTATGTGCCTTTTCTTTTCACTGCAGCAATCCCTGCATTGCATTTGTGTGCATAAACTGCAAAGTTTGATAGGTATCAGATGACTAAGGGCAAATAAAACATGCTGTGCTCATCTCTCTGCTCTACACCACATAACTGCCTTGTTGCAGTTATGTGGTAAAGACCCAGGATGCAGACTACGAAGCAGAAAATCAAATGTCATAGAGTGAGAAACAGGACGATGTTTCAAGCAGACTTAGTACTTTGCTCAGAGAGCAGCTGGGCTGTTTGACAACAGAGAAGCTGAGGAACAATAATAAACCGTGGCACAGGGAACATCCAACAGCTGCTTCTAGAACTTCTGTCCATGAAGACAATCAGCAGAACGGGTGACAAAGGGCAGCCCTGGGATTAATATGCTCAGAGATGTTCAGAAATTACACCTAGCTGCAATAGCAAATCTGCAAAACAAGCTAGCTTTTAAACACAAACATGGTCTCAAATTCTCAGCCCTCCCATTGGCTATCATCCCTAGGCCACGTCTGCCTGGTACCAGAACACACACGGCCACAATGAATGAGACGTCTTCTGTTTTCTGCAACTTCTAATGATGTTTTTGGGACTCTGGTAGCTCCTCCGTCTCTGATGTTATTGAGCAGTAAACTGCTGACACCAGTGGTTCACTTGCAAAATACGTGAGCGTGCAATGAGTGGAGGACCTAGGTAAATGTGAAAGTGTGGTGGTACGGGGTTTGCAGATTTGTGATTGTAGTACATTGTAGTACATAGTACTACCTCCTACCAGAGTGGTTTGCAGGGGTGAAATATTTTTCCTGTTACCATGTATAGTCAGAAGTGTGGATCAGCTACGTTCAAACTCTAAATATGGATCCAGTTATGTTCCAGACTTTTGGGATTGAGCATTTTTACCAAACATTTACATCATTATTGATGCACAGGATTTGACTTGCAGCCACATATGAGACGGGAAAAAGTGTGTGTGAATAATTGTGTTGTAGTACAGCTTTAAATTCATTCCATGTGTCAACACAAGATCCATTCCCTTTACTCTTCCAGCATGCATACCAATGAGAGCATCAGACAAACATAACAGACAATTAGATCGTTTTCCACATAAGGGATTTCCTACAATTATTTCCTGTGTACACATTTTCTGTTCAAGTATGAAATGATCCTAATAAAAAAGATAACAGTTGCAGGCTCTTATCAATATTGAGTTGCCATTTATGTCTGGCGTTGCGGGACGCGCCACGAGGTGCAGATCAGCCATACAGCACATTGCAGCTGCACTTGTAAGGTCACAGGTTTCTGTCCTCAGCCCAGCTGTAAAAATGTCAGTGAACCTCCCCCGCTCTCCCTTCTTAGAACAGAAGTGAGGTGTTTGTGAAGTGTTCAACGTACATAAGACTGACACATCAGGTGCAAGCTGCATGGATGTGAAACAAGCTATTAAAACTTTATCTGTGGCAAACACCCTCCCAGAATGCTCTTCTGCCTAATTAGGCACTTATATGGC
>SSNS01001796.1:0-14837 GCA_006937985.1 Aphyosemion australe | reverse complement strand
TTGCTACCTTGAAAACACTGAATGGGATAGGCGGAAATGACGTAGGTTGCGGCGCTTACGTTTCGCGTACGCTTGTGTATGTCGTATGCAGGCGGGAGAGGAGCATCACAAAAATCCATCAGAGAGGACTGATTGATATACATAACTGATTTGGTGCATTTACTCGCCATGTGGAGGAAACCATGTTCTATTGTTGCAACTACAACCTCTAAACACTATTTGTCGCTATGGTGTTCGTGTTCCATATACATTCGTCGAACGAGATAGAGACCACAAGCTTGTGATTGGCCGAGAAGCCGATTCTTTTAAATTCGTCAAACAGCACCGCCATTGCACCCTCAAAAAAATTAAGAGAGTCTAAGATATCTAGCGGCAGACACGGCGCCAGACATCATATAGTTAGATGCCCCGTGAACTGGCGCTGCCGTAGTGGCCGGCCGCCATCTTGGATGGTCTCATTCGCCATAGATATCATATATATGATATCTATGTCATTCGCCCCCAGTGCATTTATTTCTACCGAGGAAGGTGTTTTACTCATCTACAAGTCTGATATTATGCTGGACCTAAGAGGGACCACGTTCAAAACAATTAAGTACAAAAAACTAGTACACAAGGCCGGTTCGCGTTAAAAATATTCTGGCCGCACACACTCACACACGTGGTTAGCACACAAAGGCAGTTTGTGTATAATCTGCCCAAACAAATACACACGACCCTAACACAACATATATGGGCCAAAGTCAGGCACTCTCAACAATTATTTAGGAATTTTCTAGTAATAAAACTTGCTTACCGTTTGAGCTGTTACTCCAAAATGAAGTCCGAAGTCTGAACCGGTCCAGATAATCCGCCTGATTACGAAACAGACCCACTTCGCGCATGCGCAATCGGGTGTTGTCTTCTTCATCGAGTTTTATGGCGGTTGGCAAGGAACGTTTAGAGGCATTACCGCCACCTACTGGAGTGGACTGGGAAGCTATAAATACCATCAAATATTAACCCCCAAAAGATTAAGAAACAATAATAATAATAATACCAACAGGAAAAAATAGGAAACACAATATCAATAATAATAATAATAATAATAATAACAACAAAATGCACAATAATCCAACAATGACGAACACAACGCACAACAGCATTAGCGCTGTGACCATAAGTTCAAGGGAATAACGTTTCAGTTAATTATTTTGTAATTCTTCTGTTTAGGTGTAATTAAATCCTTGAAATTATTAGATTTGACTGACAGCATGAGAATAGGGCTTGAGGATAGTTCCAGCATGTGAACTGGTGTGACGTTAGTGCACAACGTAATTACTGTGCTTTCAGGTGTTGGATGGCGCTGCAGTGCACTCAGAGTTATTGTTTTAACAACTGTTTATTTTAGGTTTTATACCTATAAGTACTTAAAAAATACATTTTGGAGTCTGCAAAATGCACACAATATTTTAAACGTGTGAAAGCCCTTTAACTTTGTCTTTTTTTTTTATTCTGAAATAATTTGTTTTGTATTTGTGCTGTCACATTGATTTTAATGTTCTTCTTGCTATTCTTACTAAAGGAAAGCACACTGAATTGCCTCTGTGTATGAAATGTGCTATAAAGCTGCCTTATGATGTTTATTTGCAGGCTCGATCACGACTTAATTCAGAATTGATTCAGAGTTGATATTTCAACATTGAATCAACATTCATGTATAAACACTTTTTCAACGGTTAATTCATCAACATTGTTTGGATGTTGTAACAATGTAATTTTTCTACTAAACAAAATGTATAAAAATATGGCTGAAAAAATAATGTTGAATTGGTATTGAATTAACAACGCCACTTCAACTGTTTGGTGTTCAACGTTGTTTTAACGTTGGATTAACGTTTTTTCATAAACTGACAGTATTTCAACAACATTTAAACGTTTAATGTCAGTCGAATGCCAGCTGGGAAAGGAAGACCCAGGACATGCTTGAGGGTAGGGGTGTTCCAAAAAGGGTACTTCACGATTCGATTCGATTTCGATTATGGGAGCTTCGATGCTTCGATTCTTCGATTATAATGGTTGTTGGTTCGATTCGATTACTGGTGCCACGATTCTTTGATTATTAACATTTTTAATGCTTTTTTTCATACGAGATTTATTGTCTTCTTCTTTGTCTACATTTGTAAATAAATAACCTATCAATTAACTCAGTTCCTCTAAAACTACTCTCAGTAAGTAAATACTTTATTTTTTTACATTTAATTATTTTTCAAAGACAAAATCTTATTTTATGACTGTATGACTTGTAAATATTTGCACTTTGACCAACTTAACTTCGATCAGGGAAAGCTTTAAACAATTAAAACCTTCTAGGGAATCATTTTTTTCTCTCCTTCCTTTACTTTATTTAACAACAGAACATTATTAGAAAACAGTTCAATAACATGCAAAACAACATGCTATCACCTCAACTGTCTTACAGCTTTTGAGATATTGAATAACATTTCATTTCTACTGGTAACAATGTAATGGTGGCATGTCTATAATGTATGGGTTGGCAATAATCCAGTTTAAATTACGTTCACAGATAGAAGTGTTTGTGAATTATATACTACAACGGCTTGCCATAGCCCTGGAGCGGTGTGTTGCGCAATCTCGTAGCAACAACAACAACGTGAGTCCCGGTAGCTGCTGTGGTTCTGCTCCATAGCGCTGCAGACAGCTACGAATAAACAGGATGGTGGGACTTTTCTTCCGCTGGTAGAGTTTAGTCATTCTTAGTTCCAATCGTGTTCTTTTGGAACCCACGGCGTGAGTCTGCTATCCGCTAGCTTAGTTAGCATTAGCCAATCTGCCCGTAGCTGCGCGTTTGATCCCAAACTTTGGACCGTTTCTGCTGGTTCCTCTATTTTCCTCCACAGCATCATTACCACATTGTGCGCCAGTAAAAAGCATCTTCCTTACACAAAAACAAATAACTTACATTTGTTAAGGCTCCGGTTACGTGTATTTTTGTTTAGTACCGGCTTTGCAACAAAGCTTTCACGTTATTTATTTTTTTAAGCATCGACGTTCATCAATCGATTCTGAATCCTCACGTGAAGCTTTGCGATGCATCGCCGCATCGATGAAATGCACCCACCCCTACTTGAGGGACTAGGAGGAGGGGATGGCCAGGGAACGCCGGAAGAGCTGGCCCAAGTGGCTGGGGAGAGGCTGCTGCCCCCGCGACCCGACTCTGGATAAGCGGAAGACAATGGATTAATAGATGAATTAAAATCCAGGTTCTTTTAGGCAGACCAGTGACCCAACACTCTATAAATAATAATGATGTGAGGCAGAGTCGAGAAGATAGTTTATAAAAATCTATTTATTACTATGATGCACCACAAAATGATTATAAATGATGGTTCAAGGTAATGTCAAGTGACATCATGAATGATAAAAGATGGAAAATGATATTAGCCGGTATTAACAAACCTCTGTTAAGAATCCTAGGAAGGTTGTGATGTCTGGGTGTCAAAATAAGCTGTTATTTGTTTAGGTTTAACAAATTATCAGTTATGTTCACTGACGCCAGAGCAAGAGCTACAAACCCAGGTGTAGAGGTTTCTCTGAGATCCAACGGGTGAAGGTCCTTGGCCCGAGGCGTTACTTCTGGACATCAAAGTTCGTGGCTAACTCTGACTCCCCTCAGTTGGTCAAGAGATAACCTCTAAGGCTTGCAGGCTGTTTGGTTTCCTGGCTGATGCGGTTGCTGATTGAATTGTTTGTTCAAAAGGATGGTTCTTATTTCACTAAAAATATTCCCCCAAAAGTCTGGTTTGACTTCCAGTAGGATGAATTTTAGTTTAAGTCTTTGGTTCTGTAGGAACTGACCTGAATAGGAAGTAGCTCCTTTTAACGTTAATTGTTTAGAATAGAATAGAATAGAATAGACTTTATTGATCCCACAGTAGGGAAATTCACTTGTCACAGCAGCACCATCACTCAAAAGATAATTAGAAGAAGATAAAAAAAAAACAAGGATACATCTATATACACATAGGCAGTAATCTAGTATTGTAATCTTAGATCACTATAAAACCACAAATAAAAGATAAAAACAAACTTGGTACCAGCACTATGCAGCATACTGTAAGAGACACAGACAACAATGTGAATCTGGTATTGCACAAGTATAGAACACATACTGAATATTGCATTGGTGGTGGTGTGCACCAGGATGATACCAGTACAGCTTAAACTGAACAGTTATACACTCTTACTGCAGAGGGGATGAAGGATCTACGATAGCGCTCAGTTTTACATCTGGGATGTCTAAGTCTACCTCTGGAGGAGCTGTCCATGATCTCCACAGTAGAGTGCAGTGGGTTGGAGGGGTTTCTTAAGATTGAGGTCATCTTCCCCAGCATCCTCCTTTCATACGTCTCCTCAACAGAATCCAGCGGGCAGCCCAGAACTGAGCTAGCTTTGGTAGCTAGCTTGTTCAGTCTCTTTCTGTCTCGGCCTACACCCCAACAGACCACAGCAGAATGAATAACAGAGCCAACAACACAGTGATAAAAGGATTTTAGCAGCTGGGATTTAACTCCGAAGGACCTCAGCCTCCTCATGAGGCCCTTCTTATACAGAGCATCTGTGTTGTGGGACCAGTTCAGTTTACTGTTGAGGTGAACACCCAGGTACTTAAAGGTGTCCACCACCTCAATGTCTGCTCCCTGGATGTTTACTGGTGAGTGAGGAGGAGTGTTTCTCTGGAAGTCAATCACCATTTCCTTTGTTTTACTGGTGTTAAAGCGAAGGTGGTTACGCTCACACCAGTCCACAAAGTCCATGATGACTGACCTGTACTCCTGGTCGTTCCCCTCAGACACACAGCCGACGATGGCCGAGTCATCAGAGAACTTCTGGAGGTGACAGCTGCTGGTGTTGTAGGTGAAGTCCGAGGTGTAGAAGGTGAAGAGAAAGGGTGAGAGCACTGTACCCTGCGGAGCTCCAGTACTGCACACAACCACCTCAGACGTACAGTTATGCAGCCTCATGTACTGTGGGCTGTTGGTGAGGTAGTTGATGATCCATGCAATCAGAAGTTCGTCCACTCCTGCACCCCTCATCTTCTGCTGCAGTAGACACAGCTGGATGGTGTTGAAGGCACTGGAGAAGTCAAAGAACATGATCCTCACAGTGCTTTTTTGCATCTCGAGGTGATTCAGAGCCCGGTGCTGCAGGTAGATGAGGGCGTCCTCCACCCCCATGTTTGGTTTATATGCAAATTGAAGTGGGTCTATTTCTGGGCTCACCATTAAACGCAGATGGGTGAGGATGAGTCTCTCCATAGTCTTCACCAGGTGGGAGGTCAAGGCGACTGGTCTGTAGTGGTCTGGATCCCTGGAATGTGATGTTTTGGGGACTAGAACCACACAGGAGGTCTTCCACAGGATGGGGACCTGCTCCTGTCGAAGGCTCAGGTTGAACATGTGTGTGACCACTTCACACAGCTGGTCAGCACAGTCTTTGAGCAGTCTGGGGCTGATTCCGTCAGGACCTGCTGATTTTCTGCTCTTAAGCCGCCTCAATTCTCTCCTCACCTGGTCCGATGCAACTGAGAGGGGGTAGTGAGGGGGGGGGGGTGTTGCTGAGGATGGTTGGTGGAGGGGGGAGAAGCTGATGAATGGTGTGAAGTTGGGAGGTGGGGGGTTGGCTGGCTGACTGGAGGTGGTTGGGGTGGTGGTGTTGGTGGTGCCTGTTGCAGGAGTGGAGTCGAATCTGTTAAAAAACAGGTTAAGCTCATAGGCCCGGTTCTGGTCCCCGTCAGCAGACCCACTGGCACCACTCCTCCCACTGTGACCTGTGATGTTCCTGAGGCCTCTCCAGGCACCACGAGCATTGTTCTGCCCCAGCTGATTCTCCAGCTTCCTCCTGTAGCTGTCTTTTGCCTGTCTTATTTTGTTTGAGATCTTTCTGTACACATTTTTGCTGCTCCTTATTTCCAGACATGAAAGCTTTCTTTTTCTCATTTAGCAGGGATTTCAGCTCTGTGGTCAGCCAAGGTTTATTGTTTGAGAAACACCTCACTCTTCGTGTTGGGACGGTGTTTTCTACACAGAAGTTTACATAATCAGTCACAGTGGGTCAGGCTGTCAAGGTCATCACCATGAGTGCTGCAGAGTGTTTCCCTGTCTGTGGTTTGGAAACAGTCCCTCAGAATTATGTTTGGCAAATCAGAATTTGACAAGTGCCACTGGGCGTTTAACAAACTCCCTCAGACTTCACATTCCTCAGATCCTTAAGAAAGAATTATATTCTTGATCTGTTAAGAAAATAGATTAAACATTAATTTATTAATATGGTAATATTAATATGTGAATATACGAATAATAAACCATTATCATTCATCAAGTAGAATCACTTGTGGTGTTTCAGGTCTGATATAAGCATAAACAACCATGTTGATTCCTTGCTGTAAAGATCACTGTAAAGCAGTTAAGGCATTTAATCACTTAAAAAAACACTTCTTCAACCTATAAGTGAAAGGACTCATTTTATGAGGCAAACGAAGATTATTTTATTACAGCAAGGAGGTGAAAGTTCTGTCTCTTCTGTGGACTGAGAACAGCTTCTGCAGACTGATAAAAAAGCTGGAGGCGCCACTTTGTTTTGGCTAAGTCTCAGCTGTTGACGTAAACACGGGCCTTGTCTTGATGTAGCTGCAAACTGATATTCCTGCAAGATGACCTTTGCTGAACAATCATTTGTCTTTGACCTTTTAGCCCTTAAAATCCCAAGTTAAAGTCACAAGTCATCATACACTGGTGAAATTACATCTCCGCATTTGACCCATGCCCTGTGTGGGGAGTGGTGAGCTGCAGCTGCGCTCAGGAACTAAAAAGGCCTTCTCCTACTCCAACATTGCAACTGTAAGCTGTAGAAAAAACAGGCATATTTGCTCACTCTGTATTGACTCCAGTTGAGTTTGGAGAGTGGAGGAACCCATACAAAATGACGGCAACGCTGTTCCGCTCTCTAGCGCCCAATGGGGCGCTGCGTATTCATGTATATGGTCTATAGCCTATAGTGTTGGCTGACACGGCTTTGCAATATCCTGTAGACATTGGCAAAGCTCTCGATTTACCGGTCGATCTACGTTCCTACCCTCACCTATGGTCACGAGCTTTGGGTAGCGATCGAAAGAATGAGATCACAGATGCAAGCGGCCGAAATTAGTTTTCTCCGCAGGGTGTCTGGGCTCTCTTTGAGCTAGGGTGTGAAGCTCGGTCATCATGGAGGGGCTTGGAGTAGACCCGCTGCTCCTCCACATTGAGAGGAGCCAATTGAGGTGGCTCGGGCATCTAGTTAGGATGCCTCCTGGATGCCTCCCTGAGATTTCCAGCCAGAGCCCTGACTTAAACCCAATTAAGCATCTCTGGAGAGACCTAAAAATGGCTTTCCAACGTTCACCATCCAGCCTGACACAACTGGAGAAGATCTACAAGGAGGAATGGCAGAGGATCCCCAAATCCAGGTGTAAAGCCCAGACCACACTGTGCAGTTTTCAACAGTCTTGGTCAAATCCCTCATCTTGAGCAGAATCGTGTCAAAAAACGGGTTAAAAACTACACACCAGTTTTTATTTTTGTTAATAGCCAAGTAAAATGGGAGTTATACTAAAATAATTAAACTAAGGGACAGAGGAAGTTGCATGAGTGACGGCAGGTGTGAAAAGGAGCGCTGATGCACTGTCATGGAGCAGAGGAAACTGAGACAGACATTGACGGCAAAACTTTAGATATTGGAGCGATCTGTGACAGATAGTTACTTCTCTGTAGTTTAGTGGTTTTTATGTATAAAGGAGGATGAGAAGGATGGATGTCCAGCAGACAGATCAGCTGTTTAGCTGGAAGACGGGAAAAGGAAACGCAGCTGGAGTCTGAGTCCAAAGCGGGTTTTGAAAATATGTAGCAGATCAATTCTTCCTCGTTGAGGAAGATGAGCTGGGTCATGAGCTGACACTAAAAAGAAGTGTTTACTGTGGCACTTTTTTCTCTTTTTAGCTTTGTTTTGTTTATCTGTCTAGTGACGTATGCTTTTCGAGGGGGTGCTCTCTTGAAGTAGTGTGTCCTGCTTGAGTGTTGTGCAGTCTGGCTCACTGAAATCTTGCGTTGTACAGTGCGTCACCTTTCTGGAGTTCTCAGTGTGACATGAGCAGTGCTGTGAGATTTTCAAAACACACACAGTGTGGTCCTGGCATAAGAAACCTGTTGCATCTTTACTAAGAAGACTCATAGCTGTATTAGCTCTAAAGGTGCTTCTACTAAATACTGAGCAAAAGGTCTGAATAGTGTTGTCAAAAGAACCGGTACTTCGGTACCGACCCGGTACTACAAAAAAGTAAACGTCACGGTACCAAGATTTCATTGGTACCGGTAGTACCGAGGACCCGTCTAAACCTGGATCCTTGATGCGCATGATTCGCGCATTTACTGGGCGTGTGCAGTCGCTTCTAAAGCAACGCCGCAGAACGCAGAGTGACGGTGAGCGGTGGACCAGCTGATCTGGTAAATAAAGTTAGAAGACCCCGCCCCGCTGTCACGGAGAACCCCCGCCCCAACGGAGACACCCCCCCCGCTGTCACGGAGACCGACAGGAGAGACGCTTCGCTCCAGCAGCACCTCCCGTTCTCATGCTTTCTTCCATCCATCCATCCATTTTCTCCCGCTTATCCGGAGTCGGGTCGCGGGGGCAGCAGCCTAAGGAGGGAAGCCCAGACCTCCCTCTCCCCAGCCACTTGGGCCAGCTCCTCCGGGGGAATCCCAAGGCGTTCCCAGGCCAGCCGAGAGACATAATCTCTCCAGCGTGTCCTGGGTCTTCCTTTGGGTCTCCTCCCAGTTGGACGTGCCCGGAAAACCTCACCAGGGAGGCGTCCAGGAGGCATCCTAATCAGATGCCCGAGCCACCTCAACTGGCTCCTCTCGATGTGGAGGAGCAGCGGGTCTACTCCGAGCTCCTCCCGGATGGCCGAGCTTCTCACCCTATCTCTAAGGGAGAGTCCAGCCACCCTGCGAAGAAAACTCATTTTGGCTGCTTGTATCCGCGATCTCGTTCTTTCGGTCACTACCCAAAGCTCGTGACCATAGGTGAGGGTAGGAACGTAGATCGACCGGTAAATTGAGAGCTTTGCCTTTCGGCTCAGCTCTCTCTTCACCACGACAGACCGGTACAACGCCCTCATCACTGCAGACGCAGCACCAATCCGCCTATCGATCTCACGCTCCACCCTTCCCTCACTCGTGAACAAGACCCCGAGATACTTAAACTCCTCCACTTGGGGCAGGACCTCGTCCCTGACCTGGAGAAGGCATTCTACCCTTTTCCGACTCAAGACCATGGTCTCAGATTTAGAGGAGCTGATTCTCATCCCAGCTGCTTCACACCCGGCTGCTCCAGCGACAGCCGGAGATCACGTTCTGACGAAGCCAACAGGACCACATCATCCGCAAAAAGCAGAGGCCACCAAAACGGATCCCCTCACCACCTTGGCTGCACCTAGAAATCCTGTCCATAAAAGTTATGAACAGAATCGGTGACAAAGGGCAGCCTTGGCGGAGTCCAACTCTCACCGGAAACGAGCCCGACTTACTGCCGGCAATGCGGACCAAGCTCTGACACTGGTCGTACAGGGACCTAACAGCCCGTATCAAGGGGCCTGGTACCCCATACTCCCAGAGTACCCCCCACAAGGCCCCCCGAGAGACGCGGTCGAACGCCTTCTCCAAATCCACAAAACACATGTAGATTGGTTGGGCGAACTCCCACGCACCCTCCAGGATTCCCCCAAGGGTATAGAGCTGGTCCAGTGTTCCACGGCCAGGACGAAAACCGCATTGCTCCTCTTGTATCCGAGGTTCGACTATCCGACGGACCCTCCTCTCCATGACCCCTGAATAGACCTTACCAGGGAGGCTCAGGAGTGTGATCCCCCTGTAGTTGGAACACACCCTGCGATCCCCCTTTTTAAATAGGGGGACCACCACCCCGGTCTGCCAGTCCAGTGGAACTGCCCACGATGTCCACGCGATATTGCAGAGCTGCGTCAACCAACACAGCCCCACAACATCCAGGGCCTTAAGGAAATCCGGGCGGATCTCATCCACCCCCGGACCCTTTCCACTGAGGAGTTTTTTGACCACCTCAGTGACCTCGGCTCCAGAGATTGGAGAGCCCAACCCAAAGTCCCCAGACTCTGCTTCCACACTGGAAGACGTGCCGGTGGGATTGAGGAGGTCTTCGAAGTACTCGGCCCACCGATTCACAACGTCCCGAGTCGAGGTCAGCAGCACACCCTCCCCACTGTAAACAGTGTTGGTAGTGCACTGCTTTCCCCTCCTGAGGCGCCGGATGGTGGACCAGAATCTCCTCGAAGCCGTACGGAAGTCTTGTTCCATGGTCTCACCAAACTCCTCCCATGCCCGGGTTTTTGCCTCCGCGACCACCCGAGCCGCATTCTGCTTGAACTGCCGGTACCTATCAGCTGCCTCCGGAGTCCCACAGGCCAAAAAGACCTGATAGGACTCTTTCTTCAGCTTGACAGCATCCCTAACCACTGGTGTCCACCAGCGGGTTCGGGGGTTGCCGCCACGACAGGCACCAACCACCCTGCGGCCACAGCTGCGGTCAGCCGCCTCGACAATGGAGTCACGAAACATGGCCCATTCGGACTCGATGTCCCCTGACTCCCCTGGGACACGTTCGAAGTTCTGTCGGAGGTGGGAATTGAAGCTCCTTCTGACAGGAGACTCTGCCAGACGTTCCCAGCAGACCCTCACAACAGGTTTGGGTCTGCCAGGTCTGACCGGCATCTTCCCCCACCATCAAAGCCAACTCACCACCAGGTAGTGGTCAGTTGACAGCTCCGCCCCTCTCTTCACCCGAGTGTCCAAGACATGCGGCCGCAGATCAGATGAAACGATAACAAAATCGATCATCGACCTGCGGCCTAAGGTATCCTGGTGCCAAGAGCACATATGGACACCTTTATGCTTGAACATGGTGTTCGTTGTAGACAATCCATGACGAGCACAGAAGTCTAATAACAGAACACCACTCAGATTCAGATCAGGGAGGCCGTTCCTCCCAACCACACCTCTCCAGGTCTCACTGACGTTGCCCACGTGAGCATTGAAGTCCCCCAGCAGAACGAGGGAGTCACCCGAAGGAGCGCTTTCCAGTACCCCCTCCAGGGACTCCAAAAAGGGTGGGTAGTCTGAGCTGCAGTTTGGTGCATAAGCACAAACCACAGTCGGGACCCGTCCCCCCACCCGAAGACGGAGGGAGGCTACCCTCTCGCTCACCGGGGTAAACCCCAACGTACAGGCACCAAGATGGGGGGCAAGAAGTATGCCCACCCCTGCTCGACGCCTCTCAGTGAGAGCAACTCCAGAGTGGTAGAGAGTCCAACCCCTCTCGAGGAAACTGGTTCCAGAGCCAGAGCCATGCGTTGAGGTGAGTCCAACTATATCTAGTTGGAACCTCTCAACCTCACACACCAACTCCGGCTCTTTCCCCACCAGAGAGGTGACATTCCACGTACCTAGAGCCAGCTTCTGTAGCCGAGGATCAGATCGCCAAGGTCCCCGCCTTTGGCTACCACCCTTTCCACATTGCACCTGACCCCTTTGGCCCCTCCCACGGGTGGTGGGCCCATGGGAAGGGGGACCCACGTCTCCTCTTCGGGCTGTGCCCGGCCGGGCTCCATGGGTGAAAGCCCGGCCACCAGGCGCTCGCCAGCGTGCCCCTACTCCAGGCCTGGCTCCAGAGGGGGGCCCCGGTGACCCGCGTCCGGGCGAGGGAACACTGGTTCCATTTATTTTATTCATCATAAGGGGTCTTTGGGCTGCACTTTGTCTGATCCCTCATCTAGGACCTGTTTGCCATGGGTGACCCTACCAGAGGCATAAAGCCTCAGACAACTTAGCTCCTAGGATCATTGGGACACTCAAACCCCTCCACCACGATAAGGTGGCAGCCCAGGGAGAGGCTCTCATGCTTTCTTGTATTTTTAATTCCAAAACTTGACAGGATGTCCCACAGATCCCTGAATCCCTCTGTCAGCGCTTGTCATCAGGAACGTCCTGCTTACCGCTGATCAGTGACGTAGGAGGCGGATTTAATGTGTGTTCGCATATGTGTCAGAATCAGTACTACATAGAGTGTGGTGTGAATACACCATCGTCTTTATTAACTGTTTAAATCTCCTATACGTTTAATTAGGGTAACAAACAGGATGACATAAAGGCGTTGACTGCTCACAGACCAGAGTTTTTCTTTTTTTTAATGATTGTAATGTGTATCCTAAAGATGAACAACAATGTATGGCTCAGTCAGTGTTTATGTCCTTAAAATCAGTTTGTCTTAAAAGCTGTTCTAACTAGATGTTCTAGTCTGGATAACTAGCAGGTTTACAAAAATATATGAACAAAAACACATTTTGATTAAATAAAAGTGCATTAAAAACGTGTTATGATAGTACAATAGTAATTCGGTTCATTTTTCTAATATACAGCACTGATTCGCAAAAGATATCATCTCAAAGCACTTTACAGGAAAATTTATGTTTTTATTGGTAAATTTAGTCTAAATTAAATTTTTGTTTGGTACCGAAATTGGGACCGAGAACTGAAATTTTGGTACCGTGACAACACTAGGTCTGAATACTTGGGACCATGTGATAGTTCAGTATTTCATTTTTAATAAATCTGCATAGATTTATAAAATTCTGTGTTTTTCTGTCAATATGGGGTGCTGTGTGTACATTAATGAGGACAAAAATGTATTTAATTGATTTTTGGGCAGCAGTAGCTCAGGAGGTAGAGTGGGTTGTCCAGTAATCGGAAGGTTGCAGGTTCGATCCCGGCTCCCCCTAAAGAATGCTGCTGTTGTGTCCTTGGGCAAGACACTTAACCCGCCTTGCCTGCTGGTGGTGGTCGGAGGGACCGGTGGCGCCAGTGTACGGGAGGCCTCGTCTCTGTCAGTGCACCCCAGGGCAGCTGTGGCTACACTGTAGCTCATCCCCACCAGTGTGTAAATGTGTGTGTGAATGGGTGGATGACTGATTGTGTTGTGAAGCGCCTTGGGGGGTTGTAGAACCCTAAGAAGGTGCTATACAAATACAGGCCATTTACCATTTCGCAAACAGCTGCAATACTGTATAACAGAGTGAAAAATTGACAGGGGTCTGAATATTTTCTGTACCCTCAGTACCTCATGCTACTTTTGTGTCGGGTAAAGATCACGGATGAGTAAACTAAAACTTTTATGATGTAAAACCATCGACTTTTAAGTCTATGGACATAGCCCGCACATTTGGAAATTAATATTCAGAATGATTCAAAATGGGAGGTTCCCACCGCCTCCATTTTGGTTGTGACACGCCTCTTCACAATCCATAAATGGGAAAAGAGGTGGAGCTGAGGGTGGACGATAACAAAACCAATGTAGGAAGCTAAACTGAGCTAACACTCAAAGCTAAGACGGAGCTCCGACACAGCGAACCACGCAGCTATCCTGCTTCCGTGCGAGGCAGCAGCGTTGGTCGTCTGTGGAGCTGTAATATGGACTGTAAAAATACAAGCAGAGCCTCAGACCGCTGCGATCGGAGCAGTGCGCCATGGCTGCTTAAGCGACCCACGCTCTGCTCTGGGGGAGTTCAGTGGGACATTAGCTACATGCTAACTCGAAGCTAGTGGAGTTTTTCGGGCGCTTTTAGCAAGAGAAACGCGGTTGAGCGACTCCAAATTGTAACAAGATCAGCTCAAACTGCTGAATTGTTTCTGTAGTCTCCCTCAGAGAGTTCCACAGGCTACAACCACAGCGTCAGACTGTAGCCAAGCAGCCATGCGTCCCACCTCCCTCGGGAGAAGGGAGTGTGCGGCTGCCTGTGTGTAGAGAGACCGGGCGCCCGCTTCGTTGGACTTCGTGCCTCCGCAAGGATTAAGTGGCACATTCGCGGATCTCTGATCGCAGGCCGCTGCTGATAAAAGGAGAGGCACGTTGCCCAAACTCGGCAAACCTCCATTCTGCAGCGATGACCTCGTGGATCTTTGACCGTGGTGGACCAGTGAAGTCCCGAAGCCTCAGCTAGCCTCGGTTAGCTTACCTAGCTTGAGTTACGGTACCCAGCCAGCCCCATGAACACGTTATATTTCAACCCATCTTTGACCAAGCAGTGTTATGTTAAACACACAGCATCTTCCCCCATTCAACGAGCGAAATAAAGTACAGAAATATAATTTTACTTACTGATAAAAATGAAGCAGAGACTTCTTGGATGGTCTCTTGGTGCAAACAATTCCACAGCTTTCCCTCTTTGTCCAAATAATTCCATGATTAACATCCAAACACGACCACGCAGAAAACACAAAGTTCAGAGAGTTGAAATGGCCAAACATCTATTAACGTGAGGCCGAGGCCTTCCTTGGAGCTAGCTGCTTATGCTAGCTCTGAAGCTAGCTCTGACGCTAGCTCTGACGCTCATGCTTCCTGTCAATCAAATCTAATTATTCATAATTTCAAGCATTTAATTACACCTAAACGGAAGAGTTACAAAAAAATCCACCCCCCTCAGAGTTGTCAGGACTATAAACTAGACCTATAAAACACAAAATGGAAAATTGAACCAGGCTGTAAAGATCTTTTTTTCAGCTGTGAAGTTGGCATTTTTAACATGGGAGTCAATGGGGATTTGCTCACTTCTGGACCCACCCCCAGTGGATGAGGGGAGAACTGCAATTTTTGCCACTTCCTTGTTTGCCTCATTTCTGAGCCAGAGGGGTTCCCCCCTGGTCTAAAACACCATGTGT
>SSNS01001794.1:0-14847 GCA_006937985.1 Aphyosemion australe | reverse complement strand
AGTCGTCTGTTTATCAACCACCATGACCCGAGAAACTCCTCAGCCTCACACCTGTAATGCACACATGCCGATGCCAGCCGATTTTGACGCCCCGAATGTTTTCATTCTAGTCCCAAATGTTTTTCGTCTTTTGTTTTCCCCGATCAGCCATAGACACCACACGCCACTCACTCACAGCAAGCTGGGCTTGCTACCGTGGTGACGCACACCTCTCCTAACGTGGTTGCTCTGTATGGACACACGCATCCATAAACTGCATAGCGTGAGATAATGGGGCAGCGGTTGCTGGGAGACTTCACTAACATCCAGGTAACAGCACATTGTTGTGAAAATGCAAATTTTTGATGTTTGGCGCCTGGTGACACCTGTCTCTGTGATTTATGATCCTTTTATAATTTTATGACTATACTCTTTTGTGTTTCCTGATTTTAATTGTCTTTCATCGTGTTTTGTTTTATGATCATTTTATGACTATGATTTGTTTTGATGTTCTTTGTGAAGCACTTTGTGATTTTATTTTCTGTGATAAGTGCTATATAAATGAACTTTACTTACTTCTTACTTACTGTCCAACATCACATCTCAGTCACAGAATTTACAGGGAGATTCACTTAAAAACACCTGCAGAAGGTTAAAATCCATTGGATTATTCTTTCCTGTTGATTAAAATAAATTGTGTTAAAGCAATGAAACGCCTGGGTAGGTGACACCTTTAAGGACCATGACTAGACACCTTTTCAAGAGGGTGACTGAAAACCATCAGGATACTGACTGTTCTTTTCACCATTCTCTTACAGCATTCTCACTGGGCTCCCCTGCAAGCCTATGTGTAATTCAAGCCCTGACTAGCATGTACCCAGTACAAACGTCATTTCTATTTCTAGTCATGTTGGTAATAATCAGTTTTCCATGACACATTTGAACGTTGACCTGTGCTGTTAGCTTGTTACAGTGTTCTATTAAGTCTGTGATGAAAAACTGTTGATACCATGCAGGTGAAGAAAACCTGTGACTAACATTTGTGATGAGTATGACTGTACTCCTTATCAGACTGATAAGACTGGTTAAAGGTTTATTGCAGAGAAATTTTACAAGATGGCATTGCTACCAGGCCCTGCTCTAACACCTCGTCATCAGAACTTCAAACTCACTTAGCTATGACTCTTTTTACCTTTTTCTGTGAAGCCACGTCACCCCAGTATGACAAAGTATCTGCTATAGAACTTTGTAAAGTTTACCACGCTGTCAAGCTTCACCATTCAGGAGTGTGGACTGTGGAGCAAAACTTGACCGAGAGGTTTACAACAATTCAGCAGTAGCTAATGGGGTAATGTGTGGCAATCCATCCATCCATCCATCCATCCATCCATCCATCCATCCATCCATCCATCCATCCATCCATCCATCCATCCATCCATCCATCCATCCATCCATCCATCCATCATCTTCTTCCACTTATCCTGAGTCAGGTTGTGGGGTCAGCAGCCTAAGCAGAGAGACCCAGACTGCCCTGTCCTCAGCCATTTGGCCCAGTTGGGCATGCCCAAAAAACCTCACCAAGGAGGCGTCCAGGAGGCATCCTAATCAGATGCCCGAGCCACGTCAACTGGCTCCTCTGGATGTGGAGGAGCAGCGGATCTACTTCGAGCCCCTCCCAGATGACAGAGATTCTCACCCTATCTCTAAGGGAGAGCCCAGACACCCTGCGGAGAAAACTTATTTTGGCCTCTTGATCTCATTCTTTCGATCGCTACCCTGTGACCATAGATCAGAATCAGAATCAGAATAGACTTTATTGTCGTCGTACAGGGTACAGCGAAATTGGAGTGCCACTCCATTTGGTGCAGGATAAATGTAAAATCAACACAATCAATCAAATTCAATCAAATAAATGTAAAATCAACAGTAATATGTGCAAACATTTGAGTAGCAGCATTGCAGGTCCCTATTGTGTGCAGAATATTTGCATTTTGAGTGAAACTGAGAGAGCACATATAAATATTATTGCACTTTATCAATATTAGACGGTAAATGTGGGGTTTGGGTTAACAGGTTCATCTGGTTTTGTGGTTGTTTGCTACGGTGATAGCTCTGGGAAATAATCTATTTGTCCTGGTTTTATGTGACCTGTACCGTCGGCCTGACGGTAACAGGTCACACAGATGGTTACTGGGGTGAGAGTGGTATTTGATGATATTGCTTGCTCTAATTGAGAGCTTCGCCTTCCAGTTCAGCTCTCTCTTAACCACAACGGACTGGTACAATGTCGGCATCACTGCAGACGCAGCACCAATCCGCCTATTGATCTTGTGCTCCATCTTTCCCTCACTCGTGAACAAGACCTTGAGATACTTAAACTCCTCCACTTGGGGCAGGACCTCGTCCCTGACCTGGAGAAGGCATTCTACCCTTTTTGGACTCAAGACCATGATCTCAGATTTAGAGGAGCTGATTCTCATCCCAGGCGCTTCACACTCGGCTGCAAACCGCTCCAGTTATGAACAGAATTGGTGACATAGGGCAGCCTTGGCAGAGTCCAACTCTCACTGGGAATGAGCCCGACTTACTACTGGCAATGCGGACCAAGCTCGGACAACGGTCATACAGAGACAAAACAGCTTGTATCAAAGGGTCTGGTACCCCATACTCCCGAAGTATCCCGCACGGGCCCCCGATGGACACGGTCAAACGCCTTCTCCAAATCCACAAAACACATGCAGATTGTTTGGGCGAACTCCCACGCACCCTCCAGGACCCCCCTAAGGGTATAGAGCTGATCCAGTGCTCCACAGCCAAGACGGAAACCACATTGCTCTTCCTGGATCCGAGGTTCGACTATCCGTTAGACTCTCTACTCCAGAACCCCTGAATAGACTTTACCAGGGAGGCCTGTTCCCCTGTAGTTGGAACACACCCTGCGGTCCCCCTTTTTAAATAGGGCAACCACCACCCCGGTCTGCCAATCCAGTGGAACAGCCACCAATGTCCACGCATGATTGCAGAGCCGTGTCAACCAATTCAGTCCCACAACATCCAGAGCCTTAAGGAACTCCGGGCGGATCTCATCCACCCCCGGGGCATTGCCACCAAGGAGCTTTTGGATCACCTCGGTGCCCTCGGCTCCAGAGATTGGAGAGCCCAACCCAAAGTCTCCAGACTCTGCTTCCTCACTGGAAGACATGCTGGTGGGATTGATTGAGGAGGTCTTCGAAGTACTCTGACTACTGATCCACAACGTCCCGAGTCGAGGTCAGCAGCACACCATCCCCACTATAAACAGTGTTGGTAGTGCACTGCTTTCCCCTCCTGAGGCGCCGGATGGTGGACCAGAATCTCCTCGAAGCTGTTCGGAAGTCTTGCTCTATGGTGTCATCAAACTCCTACCACGCCTGAACGTGTACGAAATTCCGTTGGAGGTGAGAATTGAAGCTCTTTCTGACAAGAGACTCCGCAAGACGTTCCGAGCAGACCCTTACAATACGTTTAGGCCTGCCAGGGCTGACTGGCATCCTCCCCCAACATTGAAGCCAGCTCACCACCAGGTAGTGGTCAGTTGACAGCTCCGCCTCTCTCTTCACCCGAGTGTCCAAGACATGTGGCTGCAGATGTCTAAGAAAGCCTGGTAATATATAGAAAAAGAAAAAATACATTACTAATACACACACGTTAGCCTCACACTTAGGGAAAATGAGATTCAGCTGCTGTTAAATATGGTGCTTTTCCTGTTAATAACTTAGATTGAAGTAGCTGTCATTAGTCAGACAACATCATTATATCGGATATTGGTAACAAAAGCCAATACTGAGCATCCCTACATGACATGTTTGGCCACTGCTTGAATTCAAAGTAAACACTACAGGATGAAAAAGTGACTGCCATGGCTTAAGGTACAGTGGGGTGGTGCCTTTGTTAACAAGCACTGTAGTGAATGAATGACTACATAATCTGGCTAGAACAAGAACAGAGTGGAGATATTTAACAAATGAAGTAAATGCAATCATTTATGACACGTTAACAAGGTTTTATAACATGCTCACTGCTCATATCTCTGATGTTGATGCAATCAGTGACGCAGCCTTACACCTTGCCTATGGGTGGGAAGGTGTAAGGCTGCGTGTGTTGGAAGAAGGTAGTGCAATTCAGTCAGCCTCCTTGTATGACCAACACTCTGTGATAAACCATTAAGTGACTATCCTAAATTCTAAACATAGCGTTCACTTTTAAAATATATTTAGTAATTCACCTCTGGCATACGTTGCTTCTTGGAATATTTTTTGAAAATGGTTTTTTCTCCAAATATTTTGATTGTTCCTACTTTACTCGTCTGTCTATATTCAGCTGAAGGTAAGATTTTACTTGTTCAAGCATGTCCCATCTTTAGTGTATTTCTCTTTGAGATTTTCTACAAGGGATACTGATAGCATGACCAGTGCCTAAATCAACCTTTTGAACTAAGAGAGGTTTGTTCTTTACATTATATCTGTAATTAAAACATATTGTTTTTAAGATATTGCGTTTATACGTACATCTACAAATTAACTTTTGGTGCATTTGGTGACATGCAACAGTGCATCTATTGTTAATCAACCGGTGCACTGTCATGGTTTCATGAAACCGGCTCGTTCCAGCAGGAATTAGCCGAGCTTATATTTGTTTGATATGATGAACAATATTTCCTGCCAAAAGCCCTTTTGGTTTAAATTAAATGTTTTCATTAAATGTTTCATTATCTCAGCAATCCCTGCGCACAGTAGTGCAGCTTTTATTAATAGTGCCAATTATTATTGTAATCTTAGGCTCCATCTGACCACTTCATTGTTATGTTTTTAGTTTTTTTCTTGAGCCACAGCTTATCGGTATAACAGCATGGTGCCGCTAGGGGCTCATGCTGAGATGTTGAAGTGAAGAGTAGAGAATGAAAATTGATGCTGCTGTGTATGACTATTCCTCTCCTGTAGTTCTGTATGGATAAACTATTACTGCCTGCTATTCCTAACCAACTACAAAACATAACACCAGTCCTGCAATGACAGCAAACTTGTTCACAATTTTAAGGGAGGACCAGATAGAAAAAGAAAAGAGATATGGCTCAGCTTAAGGCTTGCTGGAAAAACTTACAATAGCTCAAAAATTGTTTTCTGGGTGAACTGGTGACAAATTAAATGTTCATCTTCCTCATAAAATTCAAGTGGATTTGGGTCGTTTCTTTCAGAAATGTCATAATTGAGCTCAATTCACCTCAAAAACGTGGCTTAAAGTTAAACCTCCTCAACTGTCAGTATAAAATTAATCCTAGGTCATGGTTTAAACCAGGTATTTTAATTATTGTTGCAACAGACTTAAATTTGTACTAGATTTAGTATAAAATGAACAGATCTTAGAAGAGAGGTTTAAATGTAATCTGTTTTTAAAATTAAACCTATTTTTTAACTAGGTTTAAAGTTTGGTGCAACATAATTTAAACATGAATCATGATTAATCTGAACTTAAAGTTAAACCTTGTTGGTGCAATCCAACTTGAATTTTTAACCCCAGCAATTACATTTACAGCAACTATAACTAGTATGTAGTAACTGAATTTGGAAGACACATAAATCAACCTTTCTTCCTTTTTTTCATTATGTTGCAGCATTTAGAGATATGGAGGTGTGAATTGGAAAATTAAACAAGGCTGTAGACTAAAACATAACCGATTATCAATTCAAATTTGATAACAGAGCAAACTTTGCACTGGGAGCCTTGTTCATGTTTATAGGAACCTTAAAAAAAGAGCTGCATTTTGATATTTTGAAGATTAGTTTAAGAAAATCTGATGCAAGTCTCACTTTAGGCTGTCACTGGATGTTTCAGCAAGATAATGACCCAAAACATACCTTCAAACAGAAATAGTATAAACCAAAGTGTAGATTTGTATGAACCAAACAGCAGAACTAGTATCATGTACCAAACAAATTACAATAAAATATTGAATGCTAAAAATATAAAAGTAGAAGGGTACGGTGTCCAGTGGGGGGAGGGAGTATGAAAGACATCTAAGAAGTAATGTGGACAACAGGACATGACTCACAGCAGAAATAACAGCAAAACTAGTACAATGTATTACAGAGAGGGTATCAGGGCAATACTAAAGAACAGTAACAGGGAAAGATACAATAAAACATGGAATACTAAGTTTGTACAATGTGCCTGCTATAGATGCATGTTATTTCAAAGATTAATAAATATATAGATAACAATTTTTAAAAAATGTGTGTAATGTTACTATCACAAAAATCTTAAGTGTCATGTCATTTGCTTGCACAGGTATACGTTTAAGTCCAACTGAGACTAATTTACAAGAACATGCAACGTCTACAGATTCATGGATAGCGAAGGATATGAATGACGCATCATCATCAAACCCAGCCCTTCCAAGTTCCACAACATCTGATACAGTTGTTACAACATCAGGACCTGACTCAACAGACACAATTAGCACAGCAAACCCAGAGTCTACGGAATCAACCACATCATATGAGACACAGTTTTCCACAGGTTTACTGACATCCCAGTCACTTACTGAAACTACATCTCCTTCAGAGTCTTCTTCCTTTACAGGTGGTTCTACAACCTCTGACATTGCAGGGACAACATCAGGACATGCCCCAACAGGTCCATCAAGCACAGAGACTTCAGAGTCTACTGAAACAACCAGACCATCTGAAACAACTTTCTCAACTGGCTCGCCAACATCCCAACCACCTGAGGCTACTTCAAATTCTGATACTATGTCTCCTTCAGCGTCAATAACATCAAGGCCTGTTGGCACCTCCGACACATCGGACCCAACCATCCCAAGTGATCCGTCAACATCTAACGCTGCTGTAACAACATCAGGACCTGACTCAACAGACCTAATTAGCACAGTGACCCCAGAGTCTACTGAAATCCCCACAGCATCTGAAACGACTTCATCAACTGGCTTGCAAACATCCCAGTCACCTGAGGCCACCTCAGGTCCTGAAACTTCCTCTCCATCCGATTTGGCAACGTCCACACCTGTTAGTACTTCCCCAATGTCAGAACCAACCTTTACAGGTGGTTCTACAACCTCTGACAATGCAGGCACAACGTCAGGACATAGCCCAACAGGTCCATCAAGCACAGTGATTTCAGAGTCTACTGAAACAACCAGGTCATCTGAAACAACTTTTTCAACTGGCTCGCCAACAACCCAACCACCTGAGGCTACTTCAAATCCTGATACTTCAGAGTCAATAACGTCCAGGCCTGTTGGCACCACCCACACATCGGACCCAACCCTCCCAAGTGATTCTTCAACATCTAATGCTGCTGTAACAACATCAGGACCTGATTCAACAGGCATAATTAGTACAGTGACCCCAGAGCCTTCTGAAATCCCTACAGTATCTGAAGTGACTTCATCCACTGGTTTGCAAACATCCCACTCATCCGAGGCCACCTCAGATCCTGAAACTTCCTCTTCATCTGATTTTTCAACGTCCAGGCCTGTTAGTACTTCCCCAATGTCAGATTCAACTCTTACAAGTGGTTCCACAACATCTAATGCGGCTGTAACAACATCAGGACATGACTCAACAGGCTCAACTAGTAAAGTGACCCCAGACTCTACTGAATCAACCACATTATTTGAGACAACTTTCTTCACAGGTTTACCGACATCCCAGTCACTTGAGACCACTCTAAATATTGAAACTACATCTCCTTCAGAGTCTTCCACAACCAGGCCTTCCCCAACTTCAGACGCAACTATTACAAGTGGTTCAACAACAACTGATGCTGCTGTGACATCATCAGGACATGACCCAACAGGTTCATCTAGCACAATGACCCCAGAGTCTTCTGAAACAACTACAACATCCTTGACAACTTTCTCCACTGGCTCACCGACATCCCAGTCACCTGAGAGTATTGGTCCTACCTCCCCACTAGACCCAACTCATGCTGGCAGTTCAACATCATCTGATGTTACTCTGACAACAACAGAACCCAACCCAACTAATTCCGCATCAGGTCCTACTGAAGCAACTGTGCCATCTGAATCCACTGCTTCCACAGACCCATCAACATCTCAGTCAGCTGAAACCACTCAAAAAGTGACAACAATGAGACCTCTCAAATGCCAAAATGGTGGTTTCTTTGATGGATTCAGATGCATATGTCTCCCTGGATTTATTGGGACCTTGTGCCAAAATGTTGACACCTTTGTGCCAGGTACTGTTATTTGCAAGTATGGTCATGTTGTTAAAGAGATGTTTCGCAAACTGCTTACAGGTCATGTCCAATTTTTTGATTTGTTTCTTTTTTTTTTGCAGAAAAAATAATTGAGTCAGTGGGAGTCAACATCGCGATAAATGAGACATATGACAATAAATATGACGACAAAGAATCCCTTGAATACAAAACATTTGTTGCAATCTTCATTGCAAAGGTAGGTTAAATGGATACTCATAGCACATAATTCCGTACAGGTCACAATTAAATCAAATTTTTATTGAAGTATTGTTATCATTAACAAAAATGACCATCTCTGTGGTATTTCACCTTGAATTGTGCCTTTGCTACACCTGTCCTCAAGACCTTATATCAACAATGGTATATGTTGCATACACATACGTTATGTATCTGCTCTTGTAACTGCATCTGGGTAAGCAGATCTTGCCTGGATCACCTCAGCCTGTCAGCCCATTTGGAGCTTACTCATTTGCCATAGTCTTTCACTTTGGACCACTTACAGATACACCTTAAAAATTAGAATGCTGTGAAAAAGTTCTATATTTTATCAAATCCAAAATTGAAACTCAGGTGCTATATAGATTTATTACTCACAGACATTATTGTCAGGTAATATTGTAGGTCAGAAAATCAAAATATTACAAAAGATCAATAAAACAGATACTTGTGAGTCCTCTGAAAAGTAGGCTAATTTCTATGTATCAATACTTCGTTGGGCCTCCTTTTACATTAATGTGTCAATGCAATGTGGCATGGAGGGTATCAGCCTGTGGCACTGCTGAGGTGAAATGGAAGCACAGGTTGCGTTGATCATGGCTTTTAGGTAATTTCTATTGTTGACTTTGGTGCATCTTTGTAATACCTTGTAGATTCTCTATGGGGTGTTCTGGTCAGGCTTGTTTGCTGGTAATTCAAACATAGTAGCACCATGACCATTTAACCAGCATTAGGTACCTTTGGCAGATGGCAAGTCCTGCTGGAACATGTAAATTAGCATCTTCATAAAGCTTTTTAGCAAACACTGTGGACTTCAGAAAACACGGTGGACAAATACCAGCAGATGACATGGTACCCCAAACCATCACTGACTGTGGAAACATTGGACTTCAAGCAAAGTGGACTCTGTGCCTCTCTACTCTTTGTCCAGATTGTGGGAGTTTTTTTTACTTTTATCTGAAAAGAGTACTTTGAACCACTGAACAACAGTCAAGCTATTTTTTGCCATTAGCCCAGGTAGGATGCTTTTGACATTGTAGGATTGGTCTATAGAGGCTCTTGATGCACTCACTCCAGCCTCAGTCCACTCCTTTTGAAACTCCACCAAATTATTCAATTGATTTAGCGTGATGGTCCTCCAAGGTGGTAATTCTCCATATGGGTGCCCATTTTCCAGCCCCATTGTTTATTTCCACTCAACTTTCTAAGAATATTTTTTAATACAGCCAGAGGAAGTCAGGGACAACAGAGCAGCCAGGGAATTTTGTAGTTGACTTGCCCACTCAGGGGCTGGGGTGACAGAGGATGGAGGCGGCTGCTGGCGGTAGAATAAATACACTCACATATATGTGACACACAAAAAATCATGCAAGTAAACATTGTTGAAGAGATAATGACATATCACTTAACCTAAGGCCTTTATTGCAAATAATATATAATAATTTTTATATTCTACAACAGTTGCTCAATAGTGTGAAGACTGGTGAAAACACGATTCACACTAATAATGATCATAAAAATGAATATATCATCACCTCACTAGATTAGCAACTCCTGCAGGAGCACACTTTTCTTTACAACAGCATCTATGATATCAATGCTACCCAGCATCTTTAGAACATCATAAATGTTAAGCATCACACACATTTACATTTTATTTAATTTATGTCTAGATGCATTTGGTTGAAGTTTGTGGGAATTCACATTTTTAAAAGTTGCATTAAAATAAGCAATATAACAAGAGAAATATGTGGTTTAATGGTAAACACGGGTAAAAAGGAATTGTACTATGTATGCCTGATTCTCAAGTACACTAAGGTCTCTAAACCAGGTTTAGTACAATTTACAAGAAATAGTATGTGAACCCCTTGGAATTATACGGATTTCTGCACAAATGTGATCTGATCTTCATCTAAGTCACAGCAATAATCACAGTCTGCTTAAACTAATATCACACAAATAATTATGTAACGTAGGTCAAGTCCATGTAATGCAAGGGTTAAGACACTGTCCACAGCCTGCTCCATCAATGTGCCACAGGTTAACAGTCTGGTCTCCAAACCAGAAAACATACTGCATGTGGCCTTGCTACCGGGAAGTAACCAAAACAATCCAGTTTTGATCAATCTGCATTTTAATCTCGGCTGAAACAACCCGTTTTTACGGTTTGTAATTCCAGGCACTCGCTGTGTTGGAAGTGGTTCCGTCTCCCTGTACTGGACCAAAGTGTGTGTGTTTCAACACATTCGATTTTCCCGTAGCTAAGCTAATGATTAAATTCTAGCTTTAAGTTTGCGGAAGGCGGCCACAATGCAACGCTTAGACGGGCATATTCCGTGAGCACGCATTTTTACCAGCAATCAACGATGAGAGCCTCGGTAACCCAAAAGGTTCAGAGAAGGGCATTCCGTCTGCCGAAGAGCTAACTAGCTAAGAAACAGCTAACTTTAGCACTGCTAACGTTACGCTCCGCGGAGATAAACGCTACTGAATTTCAATTCAAAACACCTTTATCTGCCAGCCAACGCAGCGACAGACTGCAAATTAATTCAAAATCCCTTTGGGGTAAAGTTCCGGTGAATCAAACCGCTGTGTTTGAAGCCGCTACTGTTAAAACAGCCGTCATTGTGCCAAACGGCCATTTTGTTCTTCACAGACTCCAAGAAGACGGACGTGATGTCATCCTTAGTGAGACATCTCGGCCTGCTTTGAAGTTGACTCTAGGTCAGTATGCCTATTTGGCCATCCACGCCTTATCTGAACCGGGCTCTTTATCCGGGTTCAGCCAGGTTGTGGCCTTGTCCAAGACAACTGACCCAAAGCCCGTCTTGACGCTTTGGGACGTTTTTCTATTCTCTTATCTCGCCTCTGGCAGACTGAGGTCGACAGCCACACGTGGGCCCAGCAACAGCTGGCGCACCTGTGTAATGCAAAACATTGAAGCAGAAAAACATATACTAACACTGACTGAGGCACAGAAATCTCTGTTAGAAGAGTCGGTGAGTCTTAAGGAGCTCACAGCTTGCTGGTGCTTTGCAAGAACTCCTGTGAGCTCTAAGCTTTGGAGGAAGTGCAGCCTCTTTTAGTGTTCGTTGTTTATAAATTTTGGCAAATCAGAATTTGACAATTGTACCTGGACGTTTACCAAAAGTCCTCAAACTTCACTTTTTCCTTAGACACTTAGACTTATTTCTTAATCTGTGAAGTAAATAGGTTAAACATTAATTTATTAATATTATATTATTAACATGTGAATATACTGATATTAAACCATTAGTAAATTAATCAAGTAGACTCATTTGTGATATTTAAGATCTGAAAGAAAGCATTATGAGATTAAACATTTATTTTAAGTTAAAACATTAACCTATTATGACTTAGATGAGGACAGTTACATGTTTTTAATGTTGATGATTTAGTAAAATTATTAAGGCTGCATTTAGCTCACTAGCATTAAGTGAGATTAGATCTCAGCCGTGAGATCTGGCTAATAAGCACCGACTGGGTCTTGTCCACACCCAACAATGACGTTTTTACAACCAAACTATCCTAAAAGTGTTGTGCTAAATGTTACCAAGCACGTCACATTATGGCCACCTACATGACTATCATTCTCTTTCCAGTCATTTTGTCCTCCAGATGTGGACACATGAGTTAACGTTGCTGCTGAGGACGAGGATGATGTAGTTGGAGAAAACATATTTCAAACACTTGGCTGCATCATCTTGTAAAGCGCTCCTCCCTTAAATTTCTTCTCCACTTTTCCACTGCTGATTGAGTAGGTGAAAGGTGAAAAATGTCCCCATAGTTAATTAGCCAGACACTATAGAAACATTGGTTACACACAGGCCCACTGACCCATCAGTTCAATGGGAATAGTCACGGTACTCTCAAAGGCCAGTTTGACCTCCAGCTTCTCTAGCAATGACCTTTTGTGGCATCCTGTCCTTGTGGAGGGTTTCAGTGGCATCTGTTGGACATCTGTCAAGTCAGCAGTCTCATCCATGACCCACTTAGAAGCTCAGGAAACAATTGCAGGAATTCTGAGTTAATTTTCTGAGAAAGGTGTACCACAATGAGTTTCCAATATTTAACTTATTTACAATATTCAAATTTTCAGAGACACTGAAATCTGAGTTTTCTTATCTGTAAGCCCTAAAAATACAAGAAACAGACATTTGAAATAATTAACTCTATGTGCAATGAGTCTATACAACGAGTTTCATTTTTAGAAATAAGAGACAAAAATATTAATCTTTTTCATGATATTGTAATTATCTGAGATGTACCTGTAAATTGTCAAAGGGAATATAGGACTTCATGTTTTCCTGTCAAGTGGCCTCAAAAGGTTCACAGCACCATCCAAGAGGCAGGTGCACATCTTCATTTAGTACCATTTTTAAAGCAGCCCTGAAATAAGCTATACATGTGAGAAATGGTGTTGACCAACTAGTGCAACAGAGGTTTAGAAGTGGCACCTATTCCTGTGAACACTATAACTGATAAACAGTGAGATGTACAAATAAGACCTTGATGCCAGAAATTTGTGGAGCTCTGTATCTGAGAGTCAGTTTGCCTCTGTCTACAGATGCACTTTAAGTTTTATTAATACTGAGGGAGAATGGTCTGGGCTAGCCAAACGTGCCCATGTTACAGCATGGCTGGTGACATGAAAGCTCCAGTATTATGGGTAAGATGGACATGAGCTTAGCCCCCCAGTGCGTTAATATACATGTCACCAGACAATAATGTAGTACACAACTAAATGCATGTTTACCACCAGATCCTTTTTGTCTAGCCAGAACTTTACCATCATTCCACTTTAAAGACAACGTGCTTCTGTTTCAGATGACAAAATATTACCAGGAAAAGAAGATTTCACATTTTAAAGAAGTTGTAGTGACTAGTGTGAGGTAAGCAACTCACAACAGTTTGATTAATGTGATATACTGTGTGATCAAATAAACATCATTTTATGTATTTTTGTTCATTTGCATTGACTTTTAAAATTTTGTATTTGTATTTCCATTAGTCGAGGAGATCCTTTAAGAAGATTATCACACCAGACTATGGAGGAGGTAAAGAAGCTCCTTCACATGAGGAACATACTATTTCATTTATTACCAACAATCAATAATGTGTTTATTCTTATTAGATAAGAATCCCAGCCAAAACCAAAAACGTTGATGTCACAGCAAGAAAGGACAGGTAGTATTATATTTCCTAATCTGATTATGAAATTTGGTGTGCAAAATAATGAGCATTGATGGTTCTCATGCTTACAGTCCCCAAACCAGAACTAGTCCAAAAACAGGGCAAAATAAATAAAAGCAGGTAAAATAGATAAAATCACTACTTTGCAAATAAAATAAAAAAAAGAGGACCCAAGTGTTCTGGTCGTCCTTCAACTACATACAGTAGTTGGTTTCTTTGGCCAAGCAACTGCGTTAACTTGCCCATTTCCAATATCAAGCTTCATACACACACACACACACACACACACACACACACACACACACACACACACACACACACACACGCACGCACACTAAAACTTCTGAAAATGTTGTTGCAATGCAGATATACAGTAGAACTAATATAAATTGATTATAATATTATTTGAGAGTCATGTATTTATTAATATGAATGTTGGTGTTTGTCTCAACTGATTGCCTGATCTTTAATCATTTTAGCATCTAAAACTCATTTTACTGAATACAGATGAATAAAATACAGAAACAAAGAAACAGCACTGGTCATTTTGAATGTATGGACCTTTAATAACATGTTAAAATCTCTCTGCCAACAGTGTTAAAGTCACACACCATGTGGTTTTGTCTATTCCAAACAACCACTATGAACAACTTTATGAAAAGGATTTTGAAGCCATCGAGGAGGCTATATCAGACCTTCAGAACTGCAAAGAAGGTAAGACAGAGTTTTCTGCAAAACCACACAGAAATATTGCTTCTGTATCATCCAATTCAATAATTAAAACGATGGACTTTCACTGTTATGTGGTACTTTATGAAACTTGTTTTCTCTAGACGTGTTTTAACAGGTTTTTTTTCCCCTAATTGCCAGATTGTGTGCTTGACATCACAAACAGCACTGTGAATAAAGAAGAAGGTGATAAGCAGAGTAAGTATGTTGTAATTTGTTTGCAAAGTTTCTGTCTTTATCATTTTTTTAATTTGGTGAAATAATCTCACAAAATCATTTACAGTAAAAGCAAGTAACCATAAATAATTAAACATGGTAAAATCGTAAACATTTTTTAGCCCTGCCAGATGATTTGAAATGAAAGGCCTTTTCCAACAGAGCTTACTGAGCAGTGTCAAAATCCATCTTCAGGAGCGAACAGAATTCCTGTTT
>SSNS01001793.1:0-14851 GCA_006937985.1 Aphyosemion australe | reverse complement strand
CTGTGATTGGCCCAACCAAAACTATAGCGAGCTGTGATTGGACAGCCACAGGCAGCGAGGGTTCCTATGAAGCGTGCCTAGACCAAACTCTGCAAAGCAAGAATTTGGTCTAGTTCACTAGGCTAGGAGTTTTCCTCTCCACTGTCGCTACATGCTTGCTTAGTATGGGGAAGTCACTGACACAACAAGTCAGTGACTCGATGCAATCTGCTGGGTTTCCTTAGATAGAAAACTTTTTACTAATTGGAATAATGAATTGAACTCAATGCACTGTTTAATAAGTAGGCTCAATTGAAAAGATTGCTTTGTAAAGTGCCTTGAGATGACCATAGTTTTGAATTGGTGCAATATAATTAAACTGAATTGAATTTAATTACATTTTTGAATTGAATTAGGTAACACTTTACAATAATGGTCCCCAAAATGTGTTTTGAGAATGAACCAGGGACTAATGGGTAGTTATCTAAGGAACAAAGAAGGAACGAATCATTACTTACTAGGACTGCAGCTATCGAATCTTTTAGTATTCAAATATTCTGTCGAATCCTCTGTCGATTGATCGAATATTCTATTTGACGACATTTCAAATGAAACGAGATTGTGGTCTGCTGCTAAAAATATGAAGAAAAACATATATGACGCTGAAATGTCAGAGTCTTATTATAAAAGGCTCAATAATATGTATTAAATTGGTGTTGTCTAGTTCCCTCATTCCCATCTAATATTTATAGTTAGTATGGAACAAAATTCACCTTTGTTTCAGTAACATTTTAGGTCTGTATTAATATCACTCATCCTAGTCAAAATAACAATCTAAATCAGTAGACTTTAATGTATTTCATTAACATGTTCAGCTAGTGGAAATGCTAATCACATTTCATTTCTATGACTGGTAACAATGTAATGGTGGCATATCTATTGTATTTCGTATGGGTTGGCGATAATTCAGTCTAAATTATATTCAAAGATAGAAGCGTTTGTTAATTACATAATTCAACAGCTTGCCATAGGCCCACTGCGCTGTTGAGCGGACTCGTAGCAGCAACCTGGCTCCAGGTAGCTGCTACGAGTCTGCCCCATACCACTGCAGGCTGCAGACATCTACAAATAAACAGGATGGTGGGGATTTTCCTTCCGCTTGTAGAGTTTAGTCATTCTTATTTTCTCAGAAAAACCAGTTCCGAGGACAGTCTGCTCTTAGTTCACTTTTGATCCCAAACTTTTGACCGTTTCTGCCTTTTACAATGGTTTGTGTCTCTGCTGGTTTCTTTCATTTCCTCCACAGCACCTAGATGGCCACACAGTGCGCCAGTAAAATGTGTTCAGGCTGTGGTGCGCACATTTAATGAAGCCTCAAATCAGTAAAAAAATATTCGATTAATTTAATGAATTTGTTTCAGCCCTAATTGGGTTGATATTTACAGTTCTGGTTCAAATGAAGGCAACTGGACTTCTTTCATTTCTTGATGTTGTTTCGCTTCTCATCCGAGGAGCTTTGTCAATTCTGACTGGAATATGGGAGGGTCGATCTTATAAACTGTAGCTGTCTATTGTTGTCTATTGTTCCTCTCTAGGGAGGAGGGGTATTCATAGGTAGTTTCTGCTCATTGAGCAACAATAGACAGCTACAGTTTATAAACTTGAACCTTCCATATTCCAGTCAGAATTGACAAAGCTCCTCGGACCTAATCTCTGGAAAAAGACAACGGACTTTACAAAATCAGCTTCAGGAAAAAGAAGATCTCCGATCTAATAGTAATAGTCCCAGACAAGTTTCTCATGTCTGGGACTATTACTATTAGACACTCATCTATTCAAGTTATCAGCAAAAAAAAAGTTAGATTTGGGTGTTACTCGCTCCTTAATTATGCGGCACTACAACGACGGGATACTCTTGAGTAGACAACCTGCACTTCACCAATCCCAACTGAGGAAATAGCAGGAGGAGCTCCCGATTGACACCTTCGGCCGTCTCCCCGTCACTCCCGTCAGCTGCTGTCAACAGTGATCACAATGGTGACCTCCAACGCGTCTTTACCCTGCGGAACACAAAATTCTCTGCTCCTATGGAGCTTCACCCTTCATGTGACAATGGAAGTGTTTACTCACAGATCTGAGCAGAGGTCCACCCTTTGCTCTGCTGTCAGTCACACGCATCGCTTCCCACTTGTTGCTGCTCCAGCTGCGCCTGCCTGTTCCTATCCCTCACCTACACCCTCTCTCTTGGTACTAATGGAAGGGCTTGTGCTTTCTTGGCATAAACCTTTTTGTTCTGGGTGGCAGCAGCTACCATGTTCTTTCTTGCTGTGTCATAAGCAGCAGATAATCTCTGGCGGTGGTCCCTAATACACCCGCCATCCTTCCTGCATGTTTTAGATCAGTGTTTCTCAACCCTGGTCCTCAGCACCCCCCTGCTCTGCATGTTTTCCGTGTTGCCCTTTCAAACACCAGTGTTTCCCTGCTGCCACACACCTGACACAAATGAGTGAGTGATTATCAGGCTTCTGCAGCTCTTGTCCTCCTGAGGAGGCAATGCAAATATGTAAATCAGGTGTGCTGACGGTCACTTTTGCTTTTACAAAGAGAACACTAGGGGGTGCTAAAAGCAAGCCAAAACTGTGTAGAATGTCTTTAATCTCCGTCTTATTTATGCGTGACATTGAAAACCATCACAATTTTTGCAAAAAGTGGGTAAGACATTTGAAAAACAAATTTCAAAATCACACACTAAATTTCTCACTTCCTGTACACGCAAAGTGTCAAACAAAAAGTTTCTTTTTATTAGTTTTATGGAAACTTTAAGATCCTTTGAGCAGCTCAGGGTTGTTGTTTTTTTGTCTTCAGAAGACACTGACTACAATTCAGAACTAATCAATTCACTGGTTTTTTTTTTTAGGTTTTTATGAAATCTTGTAAATCTGATACATGAAGTAGTGCAAAAAGAGATGTCTGTGATATCTAACCTGTATGACTCATCCTCACCCATCTACGTTCAGTGGTGACCCCAGAAATAGACCCACTTCAATTTGCATATAAACCAAACATGGGGGTGGAGGACACCCTCATCTACCTGCAGCACCGGGCTCTGAATCACCTCGAGATTCAAAAAAGCACTGTGAGGATCATGTTCTTCGACTTCTCCAGTGCCTTCAACACCATCCAGCCGTGTCTACTGCAGCAGAAGATGAGGGGTTCAGGAGTGGATGAACATCTGACTGCATGGATCATCAACTACCTCACCAACAGGCCACAGTACGTGAGGCTGCACAACTGTACGTCTGAGGTGGTTGTGTGCAGTACTGGAGCTCCACAGGGTACAGTACTCTCACCCTTTCTCTTCACCTTCTACACCTCGGACTTCACCTACAACACCAGCAGCTGTCACCTCCAGAAGTTCTCTGATGACCCGGCCATCGTCGGCTGTGTGTCTGACGGTGACGACCAGGAGTACAGGTCAGTCATCATGGACTTTGTGGACTGGTGTGAGCGTAACCACCTTCGCTTGAACACACACATCTGTATCTGTAGTCACACGTCGAACAAGAAAGTAATAATTTTATGTTTGTTTTTTTTTAATTACTGTACAACTAATGCTTACCATAACTCTTCGTAAACCATCTGGACATCTCGCACAGCATCTGCATCCATGTGGTTTATCATCTCTTTACGGTAGCGAACAATAAAGGGAATCGTGTTTTCCTCATGGAGCAACGAAACGATATTCACACACACCCATTTATTTACACCCGTCATGGTGGAAAGCAGCTGAGGGACAAATCAGGACAAGTCAAACACACTGTAAAAACGCATTATAAACAAAAAACATCATTTTCCAAAAAGAAAATACTGCTCATGTTATTAAAGTCAGGACTTTGAATACAATCTCTTTTCTGCCTTTACAAATTAGATTGTAGTTTTTTCTTAGCATTGTAATGGTTAATACTAAAGTGATCCATACCTCTTGCAAGTCCCACAGCATACCAAGATCATTCATCAGAGATAGTGCTTTGGATCCTGGTAAAGTGGAACTCTGTCCAGTGGTTCTCTGTTCCTTAAGGCAAGGCTCATCAAAATGGAAATCCTCCTCCACGGCTTCCTCTTTTTTTACCTGAAGCCCAGCTTGTGACGACCCTTCACCTGCCCATTTGTCCGTCTGGTTTGCTTCTGACACAATAAATGACACTCTCTGGGAAAACAAACAGCAAAAACAAAGGTTAGCATATGCTATTTAACACTTTGTTAAGGAAATATTTCAGAGTTGAACAGTTCCAATCCAGCCCACGTAAAGGATCGGGGTCAGACATCATCAACATGAAGCAGTCTAGCAACAATCAGACATACCTCCTCCTTCAATCTGATATTTGTGTCGTTCTTGTGATCCTTCACTTCTTCTGACTCGGTCATTTTTTTTCTTTTGTTTTCTTCAAAATCACACTCTGTTATTTTCCTCTTTGTTGCAGCCGTTTCAGCTACAGCAGCGTTCTTGGGACTTCAAGAGACCGGGGTTTTTTGCTCTGCAGCAGGTTTCCGTGTTGCCCTTGGCTTGGGATCTCCAGATGCCTTACGGACTTTAGGTTCTTTGGGAACTTTTAGTTTTGCAGTCCTTGTGGCAGCTGGTTTCTGTACCCCAGCTGCAGAGCCTCTGACTCTCTTACTGGGACCTTTTGGCTCTGGTGGCCTCCACTCCTCCATTTCCTCATCACTACTCACTGCCTCAGAAAAAGAGCTGATGGAAAAGCAGAGGAAAAAAAACCTTGTTGATGATAATAAAATCATTTTATGCTTTTCAATTGAGAATATTATTTAGAACAACGTCCAGTGTGTGATTCTCTAGAAAGCTTGTATAGTCAGCAGCAGAACATCCAGCATCCCAAACAGTGATGCAGCAGGTCAAAATGCCCTTAAAAGCTCTGTAAAAGGACACCAGCAGCTCCTCACTCAGGCTGTCCTTGAGGATCCTCAGGAAGCTCTTCTGATCAGGTGTTTGCAGACCACGTTAGACCGTAGCTGGTGTGAATTCCCAGGAATTTAAATGACTCCACTCTCTCCACACACTGTCCATCTATGTTCCACGTCAGCAGGAAACGTAGGGCCTCTGCAGCCTAGTTTCAGCCTCCGAGCGGCTGTATGTGCTGCCTGGTACACACCAGTCATAAGAAATAGCCACAAAAACACAAAAACCATGGACAAATAGATACACTAGGGCATGCACTAGCAGCTAAATTCACGCACATCGCCATTTTTGTAACCCAGCATTTTCCTGAAATATATTGATAAAATAAAAAAAATAACACAGACATTAATTTTAGTAAGCAATAAAATATATACCATCCAGAACATCTATGAATTTGTAACGTTGGTTATGTATTGTAACCCCAGATGCTATGAGTATGGCGTAGCCCTTTAAGCCACGCCTACTGGATTACGTCATCGTACCTCATCCTATCACTGAAGAGTTTTCATGTACGCCCGCCTACCAGGCGGGTCCCACCGTCCCTATATTAGGGACTGAGACCCCTCAATCGCCTCCATAAGGCTCAAGAGAGCCCCCAGAACCAGTGGGACCCTTGCACTTAAAGGGCTACGCCATACTCATAGAATCTGGGGTTACAATACGTAACCAACGTTCTATTTCGTATGGCTTCCGCCCTTTAAGCCACACCTATTGGATTAAGGGCGGAGCCTGATATGGTCAACGCCACACTGGTTCTAAAAACAACCAGCCAAGAATAAGAAAGAAAATAACCTCAACAGCTGCCGGCGGGCATGAAAATGTGAAACATGTAAACAGCCGGAGGAACAGAACAATATCATAACATAGTGGACAGATATAAACACTAGGGATGCAACGATACCACTTTTTTCCAAACCGATACGATACCGATACTTGGATCTGAGTACTCGCCGATACCGATTACTGATACCGATACTTCTACCACACACAAAAATGAATGAATTGGAATACAGGTTTTATTTTCTTCTCTGCTTACAACAGGAAAAGACGTTGAGTTAGATAAAAAAATAAAATATATTAATAGAGATCACAAAAGTAACATATTAGGTGAAAAATAAATATTTTCTGTGAAATCATTGCACAGTTTTCTACAAACAAAATGAACTAATTGGCAATGTCTCCAGCTTTCATGAACATAACATTTATGAACCTATCGCAGTGTCCACATTTAAATAAAAAAACTATAGTCAGCATGCAATAGTGTGGATTCTGAACTAAGCTTCTTTGGGAAACATGAGCAGCAGGTTCTTTTTGATGAAAATAGTCATCTCTGCATTTTCAGGTGGGAGCCTGTTACTGTTTTCATTCACAATGTTTGAAACAGCTCCCCCTATTTGTCAATATAGAAAACTACAACAGAAATGACAAGTCCCAGTCAAGCCACTCTCAGGCAACTGGTATCGGTACCTGGTATCGGTTAACTCTTTTCTGGTATCGGTATTGGTATCGGTATCGGGCCGATACCGGTACCAATACCGATACCAGAAAAGAGTTAACCGATACCAGTATCGGTATCGGTGCATCCCTAATAAACACACATCCGAGTGCTCTCAACAGGCAGGATCGGGAAAGACTGTCAACGCAAAAACCACAACATATGGTCACAAAAAATGGCTGAACCATGCCATATGAACATCCAGACCATAATTATGGTAAACAATCATGTAAACACCATACAAAAACCAGCTACAGTTCAAGTTGAACAATGAGCCAGTACCAGATTGGCTGAAAGGCTCGCAGACACGTCCCTGAGGTAGAAACGGAAAAAAGGAGACGGAGAGGACCACGATGCCGCAGTACAGATGTCCAGCATGGACATCCCTGCATGCAGAGCCACAGATGAAGAAACTGCACGTGTGGAATGAGCTCTCAATGCAGTTGGGGGCTGCAGGCCAGCAGCAACATAGGCCGTAGAAATGGCATCACACAGCCAATGTGACAGCCATTGGGATGACAACGGCTGACCAAGGGAACTTTCCCTGAAATGCACAAACAGACACTGAGTTTTGCGCAGCTGAGCAGTGCGAGACACATAACATCTAAGTGCACGGACCGGGCACAATAGATGGGAAGCAGCATCCTCCTCTGACTCATGAGGAGGTGGAAAAAACCCCTCCAATGAGATTGTCCTAGATATGAAAGAGCTGGATATGTTCTTGGGGTTAAAGGCTGGGTTAGGACACAAAACAGCAGATCCCCCATCATCCCTGATCCTGAGACAGGACGGGGAAACAGAAAGAGCAGACAGGTCACTGACTCTCTTAAAAGAAGTGACAGCTAGCAATAGCGCAGTCTTGAGCGACAGACACTTAAGTGAGGACTGATCTATAGGCTCAAAGGGGGCCTGTGACAGTCTGCGTAAGACCACAGCCAAGTCCCACTTAGGGACAAGAGGAACAGAGGCAGGTCTGAGCCTCCTAACGCCTCTTAAAAAGTGTTTAGTAAGGGGATGGCCAAAAACAGTCCTATCCCCAAACCCCTGATGGCACGAAGAAATGGCTGCAGCATAGTTTAACAGTGCTAAATGCTAAAGCCCTGTGCGTCAGCACCTGCAGGAAAGATAAAACACTGGGTAAGGGACAAGTAAGGGGATCCAGGTCCCGCTCCATGCACCAGTGTTGAAAAGCAGCCCATTTCGCCGAGTAGGACGCCACTGTAGAAGAGGCGTGTGCGTTCTGGATAGTATGGACAACATCAGGTTCCAAGCCAATTGACATTAGTCGCGACCGCTCAGCGGCCAGACCCATAACCTCTGGCCGATGACCGGTGGGTTCTTGAGCACGCCGTTTGCCAGGAGGAGAGCATCCTCCCTCCACGGCAGGGGCCACGGGCACCCCGACACTAGCATCTGCAGGTCTGGGAACAATGGTGCCGAGCAGCGACGAGGAGCCGCTAATATGACCAGAAGGCGTTCCGATCTCACTCGTTCCAGCAGACGGGGAACCAGTGGAACTGGAGGGAAGGCGTAAAGCAGGAGGTTGGACCAGGGGCTGTGCGCCAGAGCATCCACCCCCAGTGGTGGAAGGTCCCTGGAGCTCAGGGTGAACCACAGAGGGCATTGTGCGTTCTGACGGGACGCACACAGATCCACAGCTGCTTCCCGGAACCTGACCCAAATCTGGGACACGAGATCTGGGTGGAGGCGCCACTCTGAGTGACGTGCCCCCCCCTGGACATGATGTCCGCTCCAACATTCAGAATACCCGGAATGTAAACCGCCCCTACCGACAGGAGGTGTGTCTGGGCCCAACACAAAAGGGATCTGGCTACACTCAAGAGCGCAGCCGATCGAACTCCGTCTTGGCGATTTATGTAAGCCGCGGCGACCTGGTTGTCTGTGTGGACAACGACATGGCGGTTCAAGAGCAGATGTGAAAAATGCATCAGCACTTTCTGGACAGTCAGAAGTACCAACACATTTATGTGCATGTTGGTGGTCGGGGGCCACCGACCGCCCACCGAATGGGACAAACATGTATCCCCCCAGCCTGACAGAGATGCGTCTGTAAATACTGAGACATGGGGGGTCGCGCAGCCGAGCGGGACTCCGCACTCCAGGTTTCTGGGGGTCCCCCAAAACCGGAGATCCAGACGCACAGACGGGGGAACCAACAGTCGGTGCCTGTGGCAGACTGGGTGAATTCTGAGACGTCGGAACTAGCGTTGAATACTGTTATATCCGTCTATATAACTTAACGGCAAGATGAGTCACCCACACGTTGAACATATCTATATTCTTTTTAATAGTTGACTGCGGAGGAGTACACGGTATCAGAGAGCACCTACACCACACTTGGTGTTATTACACTTTGTACATAAACTAGTACCACCTAACGGTGCACTAATATTTCTGAATACATAACAGTTCCTCCCATCTAACTTTGAAGTTTAACTGTTGGCTTTAAACAACCAAAACATTCAAGGTAAGTATTTTATCTAATAAATGTACTTTCCTTCTTAATTGAACTGGAAGTCTATAAGTTCAGTCTCTGAGGTGCCTTGCAATTTCTCACAGGGTAACGTCGGCCTGACTGATCAGAGTCCTTCTTAGTGTTCTGTGTAGGAGGTCCAGTTGATTGAACATCCGTGGTTTCACTTGAGCTCTGGACCTCAGACGGTTTCCGGTAGAGAACCTCTTCTGACTCTTGAGATGTAACTGTCGTCTCAGGTTGTTCTGGAGCCATATGTGTTTCTCCATCGAGGACCTGATCAACATGGCGACGCCAGACTAAATTGGATCCAACATCAATGGTGTACGACAGCGGTCCAGTCTGTGACAGAATGCTGCCAGGCTGCCACTTCTGATTTGGCCCTCTGTAGTCTCTGGCAAGAACCTTTTGTCCAATATTGAAAGATCTGGCCGGTGTGTGTCCAGTTGTTACGTGAGTGGTGTTCCTGTAAGCCAGCAAGAAGTTGTTGATTTTCTGATGGAATGGTTTCCCGTCCAGTCGGCTGGCTTTCATAGACCTCTTAAAAGACTGGATGAATCGTTCAGCTTGTCCGTTAGTTGCCGGATGATGATGCAATGTGTCGTACCCCATTGCTCTTAAGGAAGTACTGGAACTCCTCTCCTGTAAATTGACGTCCATTGTCACTTACAAGCTGTTGGGGTAGACCTGTGCGTGCAAACAGTGATCGGAGGCAGTTGATTGTGCTGGCAGCAGTTGCTTGCTTGACCGGAAATATTTCTGGCCATTTAGAGTGAGCATCAACCACAATTAAAAACATTTGATCCACGAATGGTCCAGCATAGTCCACATGGATGCGCTGCCACGGCGCAGATGGCCACTCCCACATGTGTGTCGGTGCTGTCTGAGGTTGGCGTAACGTCTGTTGACAACCAGTGCAGGATTTAGCCATGTTTTCTATTTCATAGTCAATGCCTGGCCACCAAACATAGCTTCTAGCAAGACTTTTCATCTTGACTATGCCCAAATGTCCCTCATGCAGCGAATCCAGCACTTGCGCACGTAGTGTGGGTGGCAGGATGACACGAGTACCCCACATGATACAGCCTTGGCAGACTGAAAGTTGCTCCTTTCGGGTGGAGTATGCAGAGAACTGATTATCGCTGCTGGATGGCCAGCCATTCACAGTAAAATCATAGACTTTGGACAAAATTGTGTCACGGCTCGTTTCCCTTTTTACTTGAGCACTGGTGACAGGCAGCAGTTCCATTTGGGCAACGTGAAACACAGTAGCTGGATCAGCTGTTTCCTCCATGGTCTGTAGTTGTGGAAGGCGTGAAAGCCCATCTGCATTTCCATGCAACTTTGTCCCTTTAAATTCAATGGTGTAGGTGTGTGCACCTAGAAATAAGGCCCATCGCTGTAACCGAGCCGCAGCCATGGTTGGAATGCCTTTTTCTGGATGAAAGATGGACACCAGTGGTCGGTGATCTGTGATCAGTGTGAAGTGTCTTCCGTACAAATACTGGTTAAACCTTTTCACTCCCCACACCAAACTGAGTGCTTCTCTGTCTATCTGTGCATAGTTGCGTTCAGCGACGTTCAGCGACCGAGAGGCAAAGGCGATTGGTCGCTCCAATCCATCAGGCATTCTGTGGGATAGCACAGCGCCAACGCCATATGGGGATGCGTCACAGGCGAGACGAAGGGGCAGCTTTGGGTCATAGTGTGTCAGCACTTCTTCTGATGTTATGAGCTGCTTAGCACCCTTGAATGCCTCTTCACATTCTTTCGTCCATTTCCATTTCACATTTTGTTGTAACAATGAGTTCAGAGGATGTAGGACTGTGGAAAGGTTTGGTAAGAACTTGTGATAATAATTAATTAAGCCTAAAAATGAGCGTAGTTGACTCACGTTTTTTGGTTCTGGTGCCATCAGGACTGCTTCCACTTTGTCCCTGGTTTTGTGGAGTCCGTGTTTGTCGATCTTGTGCCCACAATACTCAATGGCATCCTGAAAGAACTCGCATTTGTTTTTATTAATTCTCAGTCCACATTTTTCTAACCTAGCTAAAACTGTTGATTTGCCAAATGGGTCTCCTCATCAACACCAGTGATGATGATGTCATCCAGGAAACATTGTGTTCCTGGAATGTCCTGTAGAACCTGGTCCATGGCATGTTGCCACACTGCTGGAGCACTGGCAATACCAAAAACCAGTCTGTTGTACTGATAAAGACCTTTATGGGTATAATAATAATAATAATTCATCGAATTTATATAGCGCTTTGTTAGGACACTCAAAGACGCTGCATGCACTCTCACATTCACACACTGCTGAAGATGGTAAGCTACTGAGTAGCCACAGCCGCCCTGGGGTGGTCTGACAGAGGCGAGGCTGCATTGTTGCGCCATCAGCCCCTCTGACCACCACCAACAGAGGCAATTCGGGTTAAGTGTCTTGCCCAAGGACACAACGACGGTGACAGACCGAGTGGGACGCGAACCCGCGACCTTCCGATTGCGGGGCGTCCACTTAACTCCTATGCCACCGTCGCCCCTATTAATCACCAGGTATTTCTTGGACGATTCCTCTACTTCCATCTGGAGATAAGCCTGGGCAAGGTCGATTTTTGAAAAGTGTTTTCCACCAGCCACAGCTGTGAATATGTCTTCGATGCGAGGAAGTGGATACTGGTCCACATGGAGGACTGGGTTCACTGAAACTTTGAAATCACCACAAATTCGCACACTGTCACCCGTCTTCTTGCTTACTGGTACTATCGGTGTAGCCCAGTCTGACCATTCCACTTTAGTGAGTATTCCTTGTTCCTCCAACTTCTGCAACTCAGCCTCTACTTTGGGGCGTACGGCATATGGTACCGGGCGTGCTTTGTGGAAACTTGGTCTTGCATTGTCCTCCACTGCGATCTGTGCTTTAATGTTTTTCAAAGTACCAATCCCTTCTTTAAACACTTGGGCATGTTTATCCAGAATGTGTTTTAGTTTGTCATTCACAGAGTGTGTGTCCAGTCCTTGTGCCAGTTTAATGGATTTAATTTCTTTCCAGTTGAGACAGATATGTTTCAACCAGTCACGACCAAACAATGGCACACCTCCATTTTTCAGAACATAAAGTTCCAAGTTGCATTTGCTGTCCTCATATTCCACTTCAACATTTAATTTCCCCAATGGAGTAATTCTCTCACCTGTGTATGTCTTCAGTTTTACTGTGGTGTGTTTTAATTTCAGGTTGGGAAATTTACCTCTGTAATCTTCATATGAGATCAGTGAGAGCGCAGACCCAGTGTCCAGTTCCATTAGTAACTCAACCCCTTGTACCTTTGGTGTGATCCATATTGCATCCATATTCTTCTCATGCAGTGTATACAGCTCAAGGCAAGCCAAATCTGCTTGTGAATCACTGGAGTCTGTTTCATTTATTTCTTGCAGCTTTTTGTCTCTTTTCCACATTTTGTTTTTTTTCTTTTTATCATACTGCCTTGATTTGCACATTTTCTGTATATGTCCTCTTTTATTACAGTTCAGGCACTCCTTATCCTTGAACCAGCAATTAGCGGCATCATGTGACTTTTTGCCGCATCTGAAACACGTCTGTGACTGTGACTTGCTGCCCTGCGCATGCATTCTATTTATAGAACACGGGTCCTCGTGTTTCCTCTGGAGTTCACCCGCATCTTTTGCCGCTGTCTCCATAGATATAGCGATTTCTAATGCACGGTGTAAGGTGAAATTGTCCTCCGTGAGTAGTCGTTTCTGCGTGCTTTCATTATGCATGCCACAGACAAAACGGTCTCTCAGCGCATCGGACAACCCTTCTCCAAACTGGCAGTGTTCTGACAGCCGCCTGAGCTCAGCTATGTACTCTGATGTGGATTCAGTTCTTAATTGATTACGCTTGTGGAATCGGAATCGCTCAGCTATAACCAATGGTTTGGGCTGGAAATGTCTTTGGAGCACCTCCGTGATCTCTGTGAAACTTTTATCAGCTGGTTTGGCCGGTGTGATGAGGCTGCGCAGCAGGTTGTACGTTTTTGCTCCCATCACACTCAGTAACACAGCAACTTTTCGTTCATCCTCCACTTTATTAGCCAGACAATACTGTTCAACTCTTTCAACATATGTTGTCCAATCTTCCGTGTGGTTATCAAAAATGTCCATTTGTCCGACACCTCCCGACATTTTATCGCTGTCTTTATAAAAGTTTGTCGGTACTCACGTCCTCTCAGTGGTTTGGCTAGCTGGCAGGTGCGTTAGCATTCACGCGGAGGGTTTTCTTTTTTTTTTTTTTTTCTTCCTTATATTTCTTTGTCCACGTCTTTACGTCTTCATACAAGGAATTCCCCATCTCTGCCGTCCATTGTGCACCGAGAATACGTTTTATCCTCGTCGCCAGTTTGTTATATCCATCTATATAACGTTGAACATATCTATATTCTTTTTAATAGTTGACTGCGGAGGAGTACACGGTATCAGAGAGCACCTACACCACACTTGGTGTTCTTACACTTTGCACATAAACTAGTACCACCTAACGGTTCACTAATATTTCTGAATACATAACAAATACGTCTCATGTGAAGTAGGCCCAACGGGACGACAACATGACCCGCCGCCATCATTCCCAAAAGTCTCATAACCGTGACAGCGGTAACGACGTGTCGGGAAAGCACACGGCCGAGCATCGCGGTTAGGTCCGCAATCCTGGGTTGGGATAAGCGGGCTCTCATGGTTCTGGAGTTCAGATCCACCCCCAGAAACGTGATCACTTGGGAGGGAGCTACCGAGCTTTTGTCCCAATTGATGGAGAACCCTAAATGAGTCAAGTGCGCCGCTAGTTTCTGTGTCTGTATGCGCGACTCGGACTCTGATCGGGTCAGGAGGAGGAGATCGTCCAGATAAAACAGGAGTCTCATGCCTGCTGTGCGTAGTGGCTGTAGGGCTGTCTCCAGGCACTTGGTGAAAGTGCGAGGAGCAAGTGAGCATCCGAACAGGAGCCTCGTATATTGGTACTGAGTCCCGTCGAACGAGAAATGGAGAAACTTCCTGTGTTTCGGAATCAGCGGAATGTGAAAATAAGCATCCCTCAGGTCAATGGAAGTGAACCAATCGCCGGGGCGCACATAGCTTAGAGCTTGCTTGATTGTTAGCATGTGAAAATGCTTTACCATAATGAAGCTGTAGAATGTTGACAGATCCAAAATGGGTCTCATGCCTCCGGTCTTCTTCGGAACCAGGAAGTAACGGGAATAATACCCCGTGTTCTCCTCTCCTGGAGGAACCCTGGAAATGGCTTCCTTGTCCAGGAGTTCTTGTAATTCCAACCGAAGAGCTAGCATCTGAGCCACTGATGTTAGCTTCGTTTCGACAATCCCCATGAACGGGGAAGGGCGTGACCGAAACTGGAACCTGTGACCGTAATGTACTACATTGCGAATCCACGGGCTCATGTGGCAAACACGTGACCAAACGTGTGCAAAGATGGAGAGGGGACGTGCGCGCGGGACTGACGCGAGGCGAGACGCACGTCTCTGAGCCAACGAGGAGCCCTTACCGCCGTCGCCGCTTCCGCACGAGAGGCGGGGGCGACCCATGGAGGGCAGTCCTCGAAAGGGAGGGGTGACCGACGACAACGCGGAAGGAGATCCCCCCAAGTTTTCCCGAACAGCAGGAAGCGTGTTTAGCCGAGGTCGGGCACAACCTAAAATGGCGGCCGTCTTCGGCGAAGAGTGTGTCAGAGAGACTGCCTCATCATACAGCCGCTCATCACCCGCAGAAAAGGGTAAACATCTTTTATTAGCTCGCACGCACAAGGGAGATACCGAGAGCGGGGTAGCTAATGGGCTAAGCGAGGAAATTGAACCTCTCGCTAGCTGTGAGGGGTGAGAAGCAGCATGCACAGTCGATG
>SSNS01001792.1:4840-14858 GCA_006937985.1 Aphyosemion australe | reverse complement strand
TCAGCCATAGTAAATCATGAGAACGTCTCTCTGTGTCTCCAGGTGGCTCTGACTGCTCAGACTCCAGGATCCACACCCCCACAGCAGGTAGAACACCAGCCAGGTTTAGATACTCCAAAAAAAAAAACTTCCAAAACTTTGAACTGTCCCTTTAATGTTTGAAAGGTGGATTAGTCCTTGCATGGGGGCCACCCCGGCAGGTGTAGCATAAGCTATCCAGTCTTTGTAATTTAGCAGCCTATACGCTTTTCTTTTTATTTTAATCGTGTTTGATAGATCGTCTCTCCAATGAGTTTAAATCTTACTCTTTAATGTCTGTGAAGAACAACAAAAAGGCTTTAATATGATGACGTCATAAACCACTCTGGTCTGGTCAGTCTGCTGTAGAAACTTGAGGCTGAATCACAATTACATCTAGAATGAGACGCCCCACTGAGCTGAAGATGCAACAACGCAGCGCTAACAATAGGAGATAGCTTCAGCTATGCACCAAGAGGCTGCAGACCTTCTTCCCAGACTCAGTGTGTGTGTTTGTGTGTAGGTTGTGTGTGTGTGCATGTGTGTGTGTTAGGGAGAGGGCTGTGGGCAGTAATCTGTGTGGGCATTTTCCAGTTTCCTCATCCAAAAAGCAGGATTTCTGGGAAAAGCAGAGCCTGTAGGCAGCATGCATGAAGATCTCACCCCGCTGCGCTCGACTGTATTCCCGTTGTTCCTGTTCACCGTGGTAACTGGTGATGACTCACTGACTCTGTAAGGACATCAGAGGGTTGGAGCGCAAACTTGACCCGATTGTTTGAGAAGGTCATGTGATGACATCATTAAACATTCATTCATTCATTCTAAGGTCTCCTCTTGTTGACTGGCTTTGACTCACTGCAAGTAACAGGAAACAAATGCAATTTAATTACACGATAAGTAAAATGTTATCATTCCACATCCCTTTTTAATCAGATTTTTAGTAAAGGTCAAAGGTCAGGAACAACTCGTGCTAGGTAAATCTCTTTTCTTTAATTTTCCTACAACAAGACTAAATGGATCTGTTTGACTCCAGCTGTCGTGGGAAAAGAAAAAACACTTCGACAATAAACTGTAACATCAAAAAAAAGTTTTTTAGTGCTATATGGGACAGTTGGTAGCACTGTTGACTTGCAGTGATAAAGTTGCAAGTTTGAATCCCAGCTGTGGCCTTTATGAGTGACGTTAGTATGTCCTCCCTATGCATGCTTGGGTTTTCTCCATGTACTCTGAGTTTCTCCCACAGACCATGAAGATGCATGTCATATTAACTGGAGACTCTCAGTTGTTCCTAGGTGTGAGGAAGAGTGTGACTGGTTGTGTATCCCTGTGATGGACTGGAGACCTGTCCAGGGTGTCCCCTGCCTCTTCCCCAATGGAGTTAGACACCAGCTCCCTGAGACCCAGACTGAGGATGAGGCAGTATAGAGAATGGATGGATGGATGGATGGATGGATGGATGGATGGATGGATGGATGATCAAATTTTTCAGAATGGCTGGTCAATAAAACTTGTTTGACAACATTCATTTCTGATCACAGACAAACATGCATTAATCTCTCTGCACCACCAGTCTCTTCAGCAGGATTTTGTATGTATGCTGTATTTGTAGGCACTGTGTATACAGACCCCCCAGAACCAGCTCACAGCAGGCCTCTTTATGCATCAACCAGGTCCCGCTAACACCAGCATGTGGAGATCAGCAGAACTTGTGAGTAAACAAACGCCTCAAAATCAAACTGGGAATTTAGAAAGCTCGTTTTAAAAATACTTTGGCCGTTTGACTGGACTGCTTTTTGGTCTGAGATTTCTCAATATTTACACACTAAACACACACATACCTGTGCACACAACACCTTTCAGAGGTGATCTTAATGAGTTCTTTACATTTCTGTTCATAATCCTGCTTCATATCACAAACGGATGCCATTCTCCTCAGCAGCAGGCTGCTTTACAACTAATTCTGGTTTAACCCATCAAACATTAAAGAAGAGGTTCCCATGTAAGTAAGTCATTAAAAATAACAAAAGCAGAACCAGTTCAGTTTAAAGCTGAGAACATAACATGGAAACAATTAGCTTTCTCTGCTGGGGTTTGTTTGCTTTAACTGGGAGTAAAATCCAACCAGACCAAAGGAACAACAGTTAGCTCTATAGGCTGTATCTAATATGTACACCTAGTATCCATCCTATCTACCTAGAAGGATGACAAACATTTAGTTTTGGACCTACTGTTGACCTATTGTTATCTAAGCTGTGACTTCTGTTGGTCCTGTGTCTAAATTGGGGCTGTACAATTGGATTCGTTTTAAATTTTGACTCAGAGTGTTTTAGATTTTTTTTGTTTCTTGTAAATGTGTGAGTCAGTTATTTTGGTGGATGTGTCAACGTGTGTGCAGCGCTTTGGGCGACCTTGCTGTTGCATTTTAAAGCTGTGTTACAGATAAAGCTGGTGAACATTTATTACCGTAAATACAAACTTCTTATTGTATTAGTTATTTTTATTATCCAGTCCCAAGACGGAACACCCCTCCACTTATCTATTTCCTGTAATGGCCTCAGGATCACAGTAGGTCCTCCTTTAAGCTGTTTTATTTCATCTCATGGTTTAATTAACAAAATGAAGAACTTTACACTAAATGAATAGCTGAACAACAGGAAAACACACGAAAGACTAAAACTGGCAATGATGGGATGTTAGACATAGACTGGTCAGCTGACTCTGAAACTGGCCCTTTTATAAACTGGATCCAGAATTGTTCTGGTTATGAAACAGACTCAGAGTTCAGGTTGTCGGTGAAACAGTGGAGAGTGATCATGTAGTCTTGATAAAGTTATCATTCATATTATTGTTCTTCTACTATAATACCATTATTATACAAATGAATGAATGAATAAATAAATAAAGTTGAACGAACAGAGTAAAGACCGAGGATTCCGTGCAGCCCGTGAACGCATCACGGACCTGCCTCCTCCAGCGGGATCCAGAGTTTGGGTTGAGTCCGCGCAGAGCGTCTGTGTGACAGGATGGAGAACATCTGCTGTCAGCCCCCTGCTGCACAGTTCGGTCCTCCTCCGGAACCCCAGTTGGTAATCTGACCCAGAGCAGCAGGACCGACCGGACCGGAGTTCGGGTGAACATTGTGCTGCAGTTCGCGCGCTGCCAGCGGCAAACAGCTGATATGTGTCTGGGTCTCCCTCGAATTCCCTAGTCGTGTTCTGTCAGAGGACTGGTGGTTCTGGACGGACCGGACACCATGCCCACCCCTGAACAGTAACGGTGAATCGGGTCGGGCTGGAACATGTTCTTCCTGTGGGCCCCGGTGAGTTTGTTCCTCAGCTTCATCATCTCTCAGACATGGAGCGTTCAGATGTCCTGGGAGACCTGGAGAACCGAGCTGCGGAACCAAGGGGATGAGTTCGAGAAGCCGAACTCTCAGCCGCACATCGTCTTCATTCTGGTGGATGACCAAGGCTTCCGGGATGTTGGGTACCACGGCTCCGAGATCAAAACCCCGACCCTGGACCGGCTGGCGGCACAGGGAGTCAAACTGGAGAACTACTACGTGCAGCCGCTGTGCAGCCCGTCCAGGAGCCAGCTCATGACCGGCAGGTAAAACAACCTTAGAGAACTAAGAGCAACAAAAATGTTGTAGCTGCTGCCAGTGGCTCATTAGTGTCACCACGGTGACCACAAATACAACCTGGGAAATACTTGATGTCAACTTCAAGCAAGCATAGACAAAACAAAAGATTGTGATGAAAACAGTAAAATATTTCCCTTCTTAGTCCATAATAGGTATTAAAATGAACAGGTGAAAAATTAATACAATTAAAAAAAAAATAATTTATTTCCCTTAAATTTTCAAATTTATAGATAAATTAGACCACGATATTACTCGAATAAATACACAAGCCAACTATGTGAGCCTTTAAAGGGACACTTTGCAACTTTTACATATTTTTAAATCATTTTCTTGAGCCAGTATGTTCTAAAATGACCCTTTACAGGGTTAATGAAAGGCCACCCAGACCCTGTCGTCCCCTGTGGCCAGAATATTCCAATTGCAACTTCACAGTTGCCGGTCCGGTCTGTTGGGACTTAGAAAAATTGAGCTTGACCTTCCTGGCGCTGCAGTCTGGTTCCAGCACATTTCCTGCATGTTTTCAATACCGCAGGAAGTAGGGGTGCTGCAGCACCCCCTGCTGGTGATTTCAAAGATTTATTTACCACAATGGCGCAAAAGCGGATTTTAGACATTTTTGGGAAGCCTTGAGAAAACAAAAGGAAATACAGCAACAGTGAGTTCTGGGTATCCTGTCATGTATCCAGTTCAAGATGGTGCATTTACAGTTTATTTGAAGTTTATATTGTGCTTTTTTGTATTTAAGAGACTTTTAAACACGGACAAATTTGTCCCTCATTCTCCACCTCTTCATGTGCTCGCCACCTCTAAACCCACATTTCCCGTCATTTCCGTTGATGAATAAAACACTTGCTGCGTATCTTTATACTCCTCCAGTCACGGGTGAATAAAACATTCATATTTTCAAAGTTTTTCCGTGAGGTATTCTTCAGGCTGTTCCGTTTCTGCCGCTAGATGTCTTCAGCTCTTATTTTTTTGCGGGGTCAATGGCGGTGCTGGTGACGTGTTGTTTGACAGATGATTAGAAAAGTGGGCTAGACTCCATCCATCCTTGCAAGCCTGTTGGAGAGCTCTTGCAAAGATGGCTAATGGCGTTTTGTGTCTCCGTACCGACGCAGACGGCGAATCATAAATGAGGCTTTAGAGGCACACTAGCAGCCCAGTCCAGTCACCGCCGAAAAGACAAAAACAGCAGCAGCAACACCCCGAGAGTGTGATGATCAGGGGTGTGTTGACAGTGTTGTGTTTCATGATTTTGTCTTGATTTCTAATGAGATTCATATCAATGCGTATACTACACGTAGGCTATGATTCACCTGTATATAATGAGCTGAGTGCAGCTGAGCTTTTGTTTTTTTCTCAGCACCCCTAGCTGAAAATATGTTCCCGCGGCTACGCATATTTTAGATCATGAACACAGCTGATTTGTTAGATTTAGTGACAAATCGCTCCTGTTGACACTAGTGAAGGCTGAGGAGACATTTCAGTTGGATTAAGGTCCATCCATCCATCCACTGTTTTCCGCTTATCCGGAGTCAAGACGTGGGGGCAGCAGCCTAAGGAGAGAGGCCCAGACTTCCCTCTCCCCAGCCACTTGGGCCAGCTCTTCCGGGGGGATCCCAAGGCGTTCCCTGGCCAGCCGAGAGACATAATCCGTCCAGCGTGTCCTGTGTCTTCCTTTGGGTCTCCTCCCAATTGGACGTGCTCGGAAAACCTCACCAGGGAGGCGTCCAGGATGCATCCTAACTAGATGCCTGAGCCTTCTGGCTCAGCTCTCTCTTCACCACGACAGACCGGTACACGCCTGCATCACTGCAGACGCAGCACCAATCCGCCTGTCGATCTCACGCTCCACCCTTTCCTCACTCGTGAACAAGACCCCAGGATACTTGAACTCCTCCACTTGGGGCAGGACCTCGTCCCTGACCTGGAGAAGGCATTCTACCCTTTTCCGACTCAAGACCATGGTCTCGGATTTAGAGGAGCTGATTCTCATCCCAGCTGCTTCACACTCAACTGCGAACCGCTCCAGCGAAAGCTGGAGATCCCGTTCTGACGAAGCCAACAGGACCACATCATCTGCAAAAAGCAGAGACCTGATCCTTAGGCCACCAAAACGGATCCCCTCACCACCTTGGCTGCACCTAGAAATCCTGTCCATAAAAGTTATGAACAGAATCTGTGACAAAGGGCAGCCTTGGCGGAGTCCAACTCTCACCGGAAACGAGCCCGACTTACTGCCGGCAATGCGGACCAAGCTCTGACACCGGAAGTCTTGTTCCATGGTCTCACCGAACTCCTCCCATGCCCTGGTTTTTGCCTCCATGACCACCCGAGCTGCATTCCGCTTGGACTGCCGGTGCCCATCAGCTGCCTCCGGAGTCCCACAGGCCAAAAAGACCCGATAAGACTCTTTCTTCAGCTTGACAGCATCCCTAACCACTGGTGTCCATCAGCGGGTTCGGGAATTGCTACCACGACAGGCACCGACCACCCTGCGGCCACAGCTGCGGTCAGCCGCCTTGACAATGGAGTCACGGAACATGGCCCATTCGGACTCAATGTCCTTTGCCTCCCCTGGGACGCGTTCAAAGTTCTGTCGGAGGTGGGAAATGAAGCTCCTTCTGACACGAGACTCTACCAGACGTTCCCAGCAGACCCTCACAACACGTTTGGGTCTGCCAGGTCTGACCGGCATCTTCCCCCACCATCAAAGCCAACTCACCACCAGGTAGTGGTCAGTTGACAGCTCCGCCCTTTTCTTCACCATAGTGTCCAAGACCTGCGGCCGCAGATCAGATGAAACAACAAAATCGATCATTGAGCTGCGGCCTAAGGTATCCTGGTTCCAAGAGCACATATGGACACCTTTATGCCTGAACATGGTGTTCATTATAGAATCCATGACGAGCACAGAAGTCTAATAACAGAACACCACTCGGATTCAGATCAGGAGGGCTGTTCCTCCCAACCACACCTCTCCAGGTCTCACTGTCGTTGCCCACGTGAGCATTGAAGTGCTTCTGTCCTACAAGTAGGACACTGATCAATATGGTGCAACAATGTGCCTGCAGAGGCTCAGCTAAATCATAAAAGAACCAGCATAACGTGTCTGTGAGGAGGGAGCACAGATTCTAGCAGCAGGTGTTATTCTAATGAGGAAGGTTCAGTCACCTCAGCATTCCTTCCATGCCCTCTGCAGCAGTCAGAGTAACATCTGGGTAGATCCATCCATGTTTCTAGGCTTGTCTTTGGATCACACGGTTGCATAAACACGTGTGTGGTGAAGTTCAAGTTAACCCAAGACGTCTTGACATGAAGACATCAGCTGTGTGTTTCGGCTGGGTGCCCACCAACTCTCCTAACTCTTCAGCTCATTCAAGCTTTCCTGGCTCACTCACAAAGACCTGTCAGGACAAACGTCAGACTCAGTTAAAACACTAGAGCCTCATTACAGCCAGGGTCTTTTCAGGCTGTCTTGGTGTCATGGCAACCACCTGCATGAAAAAGACATCTAATCGGATCAGGTTATGTCTTTTATGTGTCCATGTTTACATTGCTCATGTTGTGCTCCATTGTCTTAAATTCAAAAGATAAACGCGTAAAACTGATTAGTTTTAAAAACCTTAAAAAGGTTTGAGTGTAACTCAGCTGTTTGAGAAGGATGCTCTCAGCATCTATGTGCCCACAGAAGAAACGTGGCACATTAAAACTTTCAACTCGCCTGTTTTTCTTTTGAACGGTCCTCGTGTGATTACATCAGCCCCCACACCTACAGCTCCTTCCTGATGTAAAGAGGCTGAAGAATGTTAGATCTGAAGAATGTAACCGTGACACAGGGAGGTCAACATTGCTCTCTACACGCTTCCTTTGTAATTTATTGCACACACTTAGAATAACTGAATACTTCAGACTTTTAAACCATGTCGACTTACTTGTCCAGGCAGATCCAGCATGGAGACCTTCTGGTATGCTCCACACTCCTGAGAAATACACTTCATTCTGAATTATTGGTAGAAAAATACTAATACAAAGTGTCTGGTTGGTGCCATGGTGCCGAGTTGGTGAAAACTCAGATTATGGACAATGTTGATGAAGAATTTAAACAAAAAAAATTTTAATAATGAAGATAAAAGGAAACCAAAACTGGAAACATACATCTTAAACTAATTGTTAATCAAAGAATATAATGAATAAAGTTTTCATACAGAAATCTAATGAGAAATAAACCCAAACCCTATGACAACAGGCTGTGGTGTAAGACCAGTTAATTAAAGCTTTAACATTAGAAAAGTTTACACATGTATTCAAGTGCAGTTCTCAAGCTTCTCAAATGACCAATATTCTTGTAAAACTTCCTCCCCCTCAAAAAATAAATCACCCTACATTTATTATAAGATTTGCAATCTCAAGATGAGTCAACAAAAGATGAAGAGTGTCTTCCTTCAGAGCTCTTTGGAGATAAATCTTGCCTGGTTTGTTTTTAGTTTTCATCTCAGCCCCAGTAAATCTGTTGACACCCAGAGTCATCTCAGACCCTCAGTCTGCTGTTTTTATGGCTGCACTTATCGTTTACTCTCTCACCATCCACTGTCACCTAATTCTTTGCAGAACATGAAAAAGCTGAGCGGACAATCAAGACTAACAGAAGGAAATGTGTTCATTGCAGCAAAGAGGCTGTACAACAGAAAGCAGAGCTGAACTGCCGAGATAGCAGCAGGGAATGTAAATCACAGGCAGCCAAAAGGAAGAGATGAGGGTTAGAGTCCAGGTCTGACTTTGATTAGAGCAGAAACGAGGCTCCTTATTTAAACCATATGTGAGGATGACGTGGAGCAGAAATCCTCCGCCTGGACAGCACCTCCATAACCTCAGGATCTGGTCTAGTGGGCGATGCACTTGTGTAGTGGGGCTTGAGTCATTGTCAGTAAACAATGGTAAATGATGTGTGTGATTTGTTGGCCTTGTGGCTTAGTGCTTGCATAAATGAATCAGACAGATAGTGTGATTACAGCCTCATTTTAAAACCACAAAGTTGAACTTGACTGCAGCGTTACATCCGATAAGACATGGCTGCAAGCCACTAGCTGTAGTTTTCTAAAGTGCACTTGGGACAAACAAATGAACCAGGCAGTTTGAGCTTAAAGATGGTTAAACCCCTTAAAATTTCAGGTCACCTGAATGTAATGTATTTTTCCCATGAGCGGGAATGCTAGAAACATCTAGAAGTGTCCTTGTTGGCCAAAACCTGTAGAGTCATATCTAAGTTTCTTTGTCAATCCTCACCTTTAAACAAGAATCAACACAGAAAATGTCTTTGAATTCCACCTTGTATCATTTTCCTCAGCCAGGTAGGGCTGATTTGATCTATCGTAGGCTGCTCTGAGCATGACATTCCCATTACACGCCTGTAACCTTTTGGTACGTGGTTTGTATTCCACTGTCTTTACAGGAGATATATGGGAAAGGCTTGGAACTCCAACACACACACACGCACACACACACCTCTCTCTCTCTGTGTCTCTCTCTCCGGCAAATTGGCGGCATTGTTTTATAGAAAGGGCTTATGACGGTGGCGGCGACGCCTCATCAGCAAAACAAGTATAAGCATTTCCTCCATATCCAGCTCCGTCTCCGTTTTGTTTATTTTTCCGTCATGCAGACAGGAGGCAGCCACCTTGGAATCACGTGAGGGGAGAACGCGCTGTGATTGGTCACTTGGAAGATTTCAGCTCAGCCGACTGCTCACATAGTGCGCACACGGCGAGTTTCTGCCCCCCGTGGGGCGGAAAGTATCAAACCAGTTTGATTTTCACCTCAGCGTCTTGTGAGGCAGAAAACTCAGTGAAACTTAGGCGCACACAGCGAGTAATCTGCTGAGCAAACGGCCTCGAATGACCGGTGGCTCAGCTGTTGGCTCTCGTGTGCGGCAGGTTTCATGAAAACCCAAAATTCCTATCTCAAAAAATTAGCATATCATGAAAAGGTTCTCTAAACGAGCTATTAACCTAATCATCTGAATCAACTAATTAACTCTAAACACCTGCAAACGATTCCTGAGGCTTTTAAAAACTCCCAGCCTGGTTCATTACTCAAAACCACAATCATGGGTGAGACTGCCGACCTGACTGCTGTCCAGAAGGCCATCATTGACACCCTCAAGCAAGAGGGTAAGACACAGAAAGAAATTTCTGAACGAATAGGCTGTTCCCAGAGTGCTGTATCAAGGCACCTCAGTGGGAAGTCTGTGGGAAGGAAAAAGTGTGGCAGAAAACGCTGCACAACAAGAAGAGGTGACCGGACCCTGAGGAAGATTGTGGAGAAGGACCGATTCCAGACCTTGGGGGACCTGCGGAA
>SSNS01001788.1:0-12932 GCA_006937985.1 Aphyosemion australe | reverse complement strand
AATTCATTTTCTATTATCATTGTTAGTATACAGGTCCTTCTCAAAAAATTAGCATATTGTGATAAAGTTCATTATTTTCTGTAATGTACTGATAAACATTAGACTTTCATATATTTTAGATTCATTACACACAACTGAAGTAGTTCAAGCCGTTTATTGGTTTAATATTGATGATTGTGGCATACAGCTCATGAAAACCCAAAATTCCTATCTCAAAAAATTAGCATATTCCAACCGACCAATAAAAGAAAAGTGTTTTTAATACAAAAAAGGTCAACCTTCAAATAATTATGTTCAGTTATGCACTCAATACTTGGTCGGGAATCCTTTTGCAGAAATGACTGCTTCAATGCGGCGTGGCATGGAGGCAATCAGCCTGTGGCACTGCTGAGGTGTTATGGAGGCCCAGGATGCTTCGATAGCGGCCTTAAGCTCATCCAGAGTGTTGGGTCTTGCGTCTCTCAACTTTCTCTTCACAATATCCCACAGATTCTCTATGGGGTTCAGGTCAGGAGAGTTGGCAGGCCAATTGAGCACAGTAATACCATGGTCAGTAAACCATTTACCAGTGGTTTTGGCACTGTGAGCAGGTGCCAGGTCGTGCTGAAAAATGAAATCTTCATCTCCATAAAGCTTTTCAGCAGATGGAAGCATGAAGTGCTCCAAAATCTCCTGCTAGCTAGCTGCATTGACCCTGCCCTTGATAAAACACAGTGGACCAACACCAGCAGCTGACATGGCACCCCAGACCATCACTGACTGTGGGTACTTGACACTGGACTTCAGGCATTTTGGCATTTCCCTCTGCCCAGTCTTCCTCCAGACTCTGGCACCTTGATTTCCGAATGACATGCAAAATTTGCTTTCATCCAAAAAAAGTACTTTGGACCACTGAGCAACAGGCCAGTGCTGCTTCACTGTAGCCCAGGTCAGGCGCTTCTGCCGCTGTTTCTGGTTCAAAAGTGGCTTGACCTGGGGAATGCGGCACCTGTAGCCCATTTCCTGCACACGCCTGTACACGGTGGCTCTGGATGTTTTCACTCCGGACTCAGTCCACTGCTTCCGCAGGTCCCCCAAGGTCTGGAATCGGTCCTTCTCCACAATATTCCTCAGGGTCCGGTCACCTCTTCTGGTTGTGCAGCGTTTTCTGCCACACTTTTTCCTTCCCACAGACTTCCCACTGAGGTGCCTTGATACAGCACTCTGGGAACAGCCTATTGGTTCAGGAATTTCTTTCTGTGTCTTACCCTCTTGCTTGAGGCTGTCAATGATGGCCTTCTGGACAGCAGTCAGGTCGCCAGTCTTACCCATGATTGTGGTTTTGAGTAATGAACCAGGCTGGGAGTTTTTAAAAGCCTCAGGAATCGTTTGCAGGTGTTTAGAGTTAATTAGTTGATTCAGATGATTAGGTTAATAGCTCGTTTAGAGAACCTTTTCATGATATGCTAATTTTTTGAGATAGGAATTTTGGGTTTTCATGAGCTGTATGCCACAACCATCAATATTAAAACCAATAAACGGCTTGAACTACTTCAGTTGTGTGTAATGAATCTAAAATATATGAAAGTCTAATGTTTATCAGTACATTACAGAAAATAATGAACTTTATCACAATATGCTCATTTTTTGAGAAGGACCTGTATTAATTTGTGAATAATGGTAAATGGCCTGTATTTGTATAGCGGCTTCTTAGGGTTCTACAACCCCCCAAGGCGCTTCACAACACAATCAGTCATCCATCCATTCACACACACATTCACACGCTGGTGGAGATGAGCTACAATGTAGCCACAGCTGCCCTGGGGCGCACTGACAGAGACGAGGCCTGCCGTACACTGGCGCCACCGGTCCCTCTAAGTGTCTTGCCCAAGGACACAACAGCAGCATTCTATGGGGGGGCGGGATCTAACCTGTTCTAGATTCTTTTTTTGTTTTGTTTTTTCTGCTATCTTTTTTTTATTGGCTGTAATTTAGGAGCACCCGCTTGAAAATGAGATGGCTCACCTCAAGCGGTTTTTATCCTCATAAAATATAAGTTAATAAATAAATTATTACTTGACTGCACATCACTGAACTGTAGACATATTCACTGGAGTTGTCTGTGTGTGCAGTTTGCTGACACAGGCATGGTTACAGAGACTATCATGCTAAATTAGGAAGAAATAAAAAATAAAGCTCAATGAGCAACACAGTCGGTAGGCACTGCTGCAGCCCTGTGTGCCACCACCACCTTCTGATGCCACTAGTGGATTTGCTCCTTGTGTATGCACATCTGCTGAAAACATGACTATAAAAACCAGGCATCTCAAACTCAATTTAGCTGGGGGCCGCTGGATGCAGAGTCTGGGTGAGGCTGGGCCGCATAAGGTTTTCCACAAAAAAAGCAATGTTCAAAAACATTCAATCTTGTCAAATCTCTTTATTTTTATTTAACACAAAATAAGATGAAAAAATGCTTCTTTATCGTCATAATCCATGTTATAGCAAAACAAAAATCCCCTTGGCTCGTGTAATCCATTTTCCCACCGTGACACTGAACTGATTTCTGACTGTTTTTACCTTTTTGTTTGTCTCCTGGAGGCTGCTTAGAAAACCCGGACGCTGCATTCCCGCAATTTACTGTTTGCGCTGTATTCCTTCATGTGCTTCCTGACCGCGTAGGTTAGATGTGTCAACTCAACATCAAGTGATTCTATTGCCTGAGAGGTTTTTTTGAAGTGTTGAGAATGCAGCACGCTGGGATGAATCTCAGCCAGCCAGGCAGGAGGAAAACACTCCAGGGCAACGCTGCTGTAACTTTTACTCAGAGAAATGTTTGCTTGCATCAAGTCTGGCTGATGTCCCGCCCCCAAGAGCCATGTACCTCACTGTGATTGGTATGTTCATTCAGATTCGCACACAAAACTGTAAAGAGCCCTACATATAAAACTGATGGGCCACACTAACATTACATTTTCATATTCAGGCAGGGGCCACAAATTATTGTCTTGCGGGCCACAATTGGCCCCCTGGCCATGAGTTTGAGACCCCTGATCTAAACTAAGATCCTTCTTAGCACACTTTCCACCACCATCTGCCATACTTTCTTACTTGCTCCTCTGGTTGGCTCCTGAGTTCCCTGGGTCTCCTCGTCCTCCTCCAAAACCACCACCAATGCAACAATTAATAAAACAATGTAATGTCTGAATATTCGTTCCAGGTCTTCTACAAACTCATATGAGCCATCAGCCTTCCTGCAACCCAAACGTCTGTAAACTACTTTCACAAACTTTTTCATTCACTTACTTCAGCTGTGATGCAGCATTTTTGGGCGTGTCTACTTCTGGCATTATGACCATTTCTACAAACTTCCATGTGGCACTCTTTGTGCATCTTATATTCTGTTTATTGTGTGTAAATGTCCCTAGAAATTCTTAGCCAAAAGGTATGTTTGAAATGACTTACTGAGAAATTACTAAACTGCTATCGTTACACAAACACACACACAGCTTAGAGGCATACACAGCCAAACATGCTCACAGAAGAGAGAGACATCTAAATAGTGCCTGGATATCTCCTCGGGCCATCAGTACATCAACAATCCTGCAGTAACTGAAGCCTCAACCTGCTGCCTGACTGGCTCGCTGAATGCTCAGAGGATTAATATTTCACACCTTAAGACCTCGGAGGGAAGGCTGCAAAACACCTGCATCCATTTACATACACACCTCTGGCTCTCCACAGCATGTGTGCTGCAGAACATGCTTCAGGAACTCAGAAGCAGAGAATTATAGAGACTGTAAACAGAAAATAGACTCAACTAAGCCTCATTTATTTCATGTTTACTTCAGGAGAAGCAGCCACCATATACATGTCATGTGGTTTGACTTTTTACTGAACTATTCATTCACTAAAAAATATACAAAACTGACCTTCAGCTTCTTCTCAAAAATGAATTTCATCCAACCAAAACCATCTTCCTGGACACCAGTTTGTGAATCTCTTTGAGGTTGAAGAAACATTTGTTGTCTCCAGTGTTTGAAAGTAAAGATGCACTCCACTTCTTTCTTTTCTTCTGCAGCAGAGGTGAACAAACCAAAGGCTGCATTTCTGCAGGGTCTGCAGTTAAAGCTCTTTGGGGAAGATTGTGAAACAAGACCACAGCCACCTCCAGAAATCTCCCACGGGCAGAAATTCTTTTAAAAGATGGTTTCAGAGCTGAGCATAGAAGTTCTGTATACTTTTGTTTGGAATGTGCTTCAAATTAATGGCCAACCAACCTTTGAAGAAATATATGTTGTCCAATGTCTTTTGTGTGAAAGGCTTAAATAAAGATTATCGCATGTTGAGAAATTTGAGACTTACAGCTGTTTAGGTCAAATATTTAAAGGTATACAAGAATTTAAAACCACATTGACCTTGTTGTTGGATATAAACAGCTTGGGGTGTCTAATGTACCATACCAAAAAGTCTGTGCCATCTCCAACCTGCTTTTCTGCGCAAGTAGTAATGTAATGGCCACGGAGAAACACACCACTTTACATTTATTTATTTTGTTTATTTACTTATATTTTATGAGGATTAACCACTTGAGATGAACCATCTCATTTGCAAATGGATCCTCTATCAAAGTACCAAGAAAATAAAAAGACCAAGATAACAAAACAATTTTCATTCAAACATAAAATCAATGGGGCAAGAGAAAAAAAAAGGTCAGCCGGTAAATTGTTCCAATCCAATGGAGCTTTGATGGAAAAGCTGGCTTCCCTGACTCCTTTTTAAAACATTTGCAGCTTCCAACCCAATTCAATGCCTGCTATATATCATATGGGTGGGGGTCAGTCACTGCCTCAGCGCCACTTTCTGCCAGGCCACACCTCCTTTTGTTGCATTTTTCAAACAGGAAATCAGTCTCATCTCGGGGTTGATGTTTATAAAAAAAATTGTGGGGAAAAAAATGCTGGATCTCAGGTATGTTTTAATCAGGTTCAATCAGGAGCAGCTCCTCTCTGCAGCAGCAACTGTCACTGGCGTTGTGGCAGCAATCCTCAGGGCCAGCAGCATATTAGGGTAAATTCCTTCAGTTTCTCTCCTCTTTGTGGAAATTCAAAGTCTGATGTTAGCTGATAGGCCCTCTGTGGACTAACTCCACCTTCATCTTACCAGACAGGTGAGGTCAGTCAGCAGGTCTAAAGGAGCCTTTAAAGACTCATCCTGAACTTTAGGATGTGTTGATGGGTGTCTGTGTCCTCAGGCTGTTGAACGGTGCTGCTGTGTCTGTCCCTTCAGCTGGAAGCAAATCAAACACACATGTAAATATAAATAATCCTTCAGTAAGGTCACACAGTGATGTATAAATGACAGGACATCAGGTAATAAACACACCTGAAGCATAAAGTATGAATAACAGTATTGTTCAGTAACAGGACTTCAGCTCTAACATGCTGTTACAGGACTCACCTGCTGCAGGGTGGTGTTGGTGTGGATGTTCCATCAGAAGCTCCAGCAGCTGTTAGGCTGCATCTAGACAGATACAGATATACACGTTACTGTACAAGATCACACATAGTAGCAGAGAAGAGAGTAAAACTTTATTTATAGAGCACATTTAAAGACAACAGTCACAAAGTGCTGCACATGACAATAAGCAAACAAAAACAGATAAAAACCAATAAAAGCAAAACATAAAACACAATGAATCAAGTGAAAGACAGACTTTAAGTTGCTTTTTAAATGTCCTCTGGTGACTGATTTGTATCTAACAGTGGGTTCTGTAGTGACCTCTGACATTTATGTTCCATCATTATTGCAACAATAATCTGTTGCAATAATTTAAAAAAGAAAACCATCAATGTGAATTTTTGCAAAATGCAAACCATTTTCTACTATGAGGTTTAAAAAGTCACTTTGACCAGAAAAATATAATAAACAGACAGAACTGATAATAAATGACCAGAAAATTAAGGATCATCGTATAATTATTAGGAGTTTTTATGAAACACCAAACATGAAAACATCTGAAGATATTCCAGAACACTGAAATGATCCTAAGAGGTTATAATGTGTTCATGATGCTGCTGCTCTGTTACTGCTGCTTTAAGGTTGTGTGACTGAATGTTTACAGTCTGTGAGAGCTGCATGTGCAGCTGGTGAGCTGCAGCTGATCCCAGCTGTTTAACAACTTTAATAAACCACTGGTAATCTGCTGAAAAAACCAGCATAGACCAGCAGCTGGTTACCAGCATATGTTGTGTTTTAGTGCTGGTATGCTGGACCAGTATGGGATGCTGGTGATAGGACACTGGACCAGCACCAAAACACAACACGCTGGTCAGCAGGGAAGAGCTAAATATGAATGTGTCTCTTGCGCTGCACAAACGTTACAATAACTAGCTTAGTTAAGCCTCCTCAGGATGCTAACAAATGATGTCATGATAACATCATCATTACTGTAACATTTCCTCTGTCTTTGTCGCGTTTTTCCTCCTCTTCTTCTCTTTTTTCCTCCTCTGGGCACCAGGTCATGTCTTGCGTTTTGACATGTTGAGCTAGCTGACTCGTCAGAAATGACCGTTCTCCCCAAGTAGCAGGTAGAGGCTAATGAGACGGAGGAGGGGGCGCCGTGGGCGCTAGGTTTACGTATCGTTTACAACTTCAGTAAAGTTGGCAAAATATTGACAGATTCGACATTTACAGTTCAGTAACTCTGATCAGAATGTCGTTATGAAACATACCTCTGTAGTGAAAAAGCTACAACCTCATTTTTTCCTAAACAACCACCTGTCCTCTGCTCCTGACGCAGCTAGCCCATGAAACTGCCGCGAGCAGGGACCGTCTGCAAATATAAACACTAGAAATGGCTGAAAATATGTAAAAACGCCACACTTGTACACGGTAGTGTCGCTTAATTCACAAGATATAACACTACACACATGCTGTGCTACTTAATAAAATTTTCTAAGGATGTACATTGATGTGGGCTTGATCTTTTAATATTAAGACATACATTTAACGTTTTTTTTTTTTCTGCAATTTTGCGCNTGTTGTTTCTGGATAGATGTGGACACGCTGGTCACTTTGGAAAAGACCCCACATGTCCCGCTAGAGGTCAGCAATGCAGATAGTGTAACGGAAGAAACCACTTCGCCAAAGTTTGCAAGTCTAAAGGTAAAATACGACAAAATGTGAAATGTGTGGAGTGTCAGAATGAAGAATGTGCATTCATAGTTAAAGAAGCAACAGAAGATGGAAAGATTACTTTCAATGTAGGAGGAGTAAATCTGCAAATGTTGATTGACTCAGGTGCTTCAACTAATATTGTGGATGGAAACACATGGGAAAAGCTAATAAAAGAAAAGATTAAATGTGTATCCACTAAAACTGTAGCCAAGTCACTGCACACATATTCATCCAAGCAACCTCTAAAGACCAAAGGTGTGTTCAAGTGCCAGATAAGTGTGGGTGACAGAAATACAGAAGCAGATTTTCACAGTAATTGAAGGTGATGGAATACCATTACTGGGAAAGCATACAGCTACAGACCTGGGAGTATTAAAAGTGGGTGTAAATGTCTGACGTCACAACTGACATAAAGAAACAGTATCCAGGACTGTTTAAAGGAGTGGGAAAACTCAACACAAAGCAAATAAGTTTACACATTGATGACACGGTGACCCCTGTAGCCCAACCATTGAGACGTGTACCCTTCCACCTGAGCGGTGGAAAAGAAAATAAAACAACTGCTGGACATGGACATTATAGAAAAAGTTGAAGGACCTACCCCATGGGTTAATCCGGTAGTAGTCGCTCCAAAGGCAACAGAGGATGACATAAGGATGTGCCTGGACATGAGAAGAGCAAACTCAGTGATCATCAGAGGGAGATACCCAATACCTATCGTAGATGAGTTATTGCAAGGGATGAATGGATCCATGATCTTCAGCAAATTAGATCTGAAGTGGGGATACCACCAGCTTGAGCTGAACCAGGAATCGAGGGAAATTACGACTTTCCTCGTACACACTGGAACATACAGGTACAAGAGACTTGTGTTTGGAGCGTCTTCAGCGAGTGAGATATATCAACATGAAGTCACAAACACCATGGCAGGCATTGAGGGTGTGGAAAATATTTCAGACGACATCATTGTTCACGCACCAGACCGAGAAAGCCACGATAAGACTTCAGGAGGTCTTACAAAGGCTGGAGAAGTGTGGCCTAACTTTAAATGCTGAAAAATGCCAATTCAACATGGATAAACTGATCTTTATGGGCATGCTACTTTCACAAAAAGGCATAGGACCAACCATAGAAAGAGTAAGTGCAGTGGCAGAGGCAAGAGAACCAGAAAGTGCATCAGAGGTTAGGAGTTTTCTAGGTTTAGCTGGCTACATCCATACCGCAATTTGCGAGCATCTCAGAACCTCTACGTACGTTAACTAAGAAGGAGGTACAGTTCCATTTTGGCCCTGAACAGAAGCGAGCCTTTAAGGTGCTAAAAGATAAAATGGCAGAGGCAGGGACGTTAGCTTATTTTGATAAGACTGCCCCCACAAAGGTTATTGCAGACGCTGGACCAGTTGGAATAGGTGCAGTACTAGTCCAGGAACAGCAGGGGGAGATGGTCCCTATATGTTATGTAAGCAGGAGTTTGACAGACTGTGAAAGGAGATATTTACAGACTGAGAGAGAAGCACTAGTGTGGGCTTGTGAGCAGTTGCATCCGTACATTTATGGGAAAACGTTTGACCTTGTGACGGATCACAAAGCATTAGAAGCTATTTATAGCCCGTCATCCAAGCCTTGCGCCTGAGTTGAACAATGGGTGTTAAGACTACAACCTTATGATTTCAAAGTCGTCTATATACCGGGAAAAGACAACATTGCAGATTCGTTGTCCAGACTGCTAGGAGGTGGTGAAGATAAAACCACACACAAACATGAGGGAGAAGAATACATTAGATTTGTGGCTAAAGCAGCTACTCCAAGTGCACTCACTACAAGAGAGGTAGAGGAGGCTTCTAGAACAGATGAAAATCTCACTGAGTTGAGATACGCAGTGCAAAAAGGTGGATATGAAAAATGTCTACCATTTGCCCCAGTTGCTCTAGAACTAAGTGTTTTAGGATATCTGATCCTGAGAGGGACTAGAATCGTTCTACCCCAGTCCTTGAGACAGAGCAATAGAACTAGCTCATGAAGGACACTTAGGCATAGTAGCCACCAAACAACATTTACGAAGGAAGGTGTGGTGGCCGGGGATGAGCAAAGATGTGGAGACACATGTTAAAGCATGTCATGGTTGTCAGCTAGTGGCGCGACCAGATGTCCCAGAGCCATTATGACCAACACCATTGCCAGAAGGTCCCTGGCAAGATGTTGCCACAGATTTACTAGGACCGTTACCGACTGGACATTCTATTCTGGTAGTCATAGACTACTATAGTAGATACTATGAATATGAGATTCTTCGATCAACCACTACCAACAAAGTGATAGATGCATTAGAAGACATCTTCAGTCGACATGGATTACCAACCACTATCAGGTCAGACTGTGGACCTCAGTTCATATCATCACAGTTCCAAGCCTTTTGTCAGGAAAAAGGAATCCGACACATGAAGACGACGCTGAAGTAGGCACAGGCCAACGGTGAAGTAGAAAGACAAAACGCATCCCTGATAAAGAGAATACGCATTGCTCATGCGGAGGGTTTGGACTGGAAAAGAGAGCTGCGGAGATATGTCACTATATATAGGATGATTGACCACCCGACCATTGGAAAGAGTCCGGCAGAACTACTCTTTAAAAGAAGGAGGAGAGGAAAGTTACCGGATCTCATGATACCACAGACAGACTGGGAAGTAAGGGACACAGATGCTGAACACAAAGGTAAATCCAAAAACTACACCGATGCCAGAAGGAAGGCAAAACAAGCGGAAGTAAAAGTGGGAGATCAAGTTCTCATTAAACAGGACAAGGTGGACAAGCTGTCAACTACATTTAACAAAACGCCACACATGGTGATACACAAAGATGGAAATAATGTGATTGTTTGATCACCAACCGGAGCAACATTTTCCATGTCAAAGCACACTGGGCCATTTGGATCATACTAGTTAAACTAATAAAATAGTTTTTATTTTCCTCCCTTTTAATCCTAAGAAAGACTAACATGTTTTAAAAATCTTAAAGATCAGAAACCAAAATTTCTGAGAAACAAAATACTTCAGACCCTAAAAAAGGAAAAGTGCTGTGGTTTAAAAAACTAGTGCAGATGAGTTCATCAGAGTCAAACGTGTAACGCCCATAGATATCATATATATCACTAGATGCCTTACCCGCGCTGTTCGTCAATTTGACGAACGTCCGGGCGTACACTGTGCGACTTTTTCACTCGTAGTGTTCAGCTCAGCTCAAACTGTACGACTTCCTCGCAGAGCAAATCTCACGAGTCATGTGCTCACACTGTACGACCCAGTTCTCGGATGCGACCTGACTGCTCAAATTGTACGTCTGGCATGAACTTGTCGCAGCTAAAAAAAAAAAGTATATATGACGCAACACGTTGGTCTGAGTACGGGAGGATGAGGACGGCATTTGGAATCGGTCTTTGTCAGACACGTGATCTACCTGTGAACCACACCCCCTTGGCGCCATGTTGTGTGTATGTTGACTCGCGTTGCTACGGGAATCCGCAGCCGAAGTTGGAGCAGCACACAAAACAATCAAAAGAATGGATAAAAAAATGAAGAATGAACGCATCCCTTACAGGGATCAACTTGTGAAGGAGGCTAGGGATCGATATTTTGAGAAATTGTCTACATTCGACAATGTAGATCCCTATGAACTCCATGTAAACAAATGGAGCTCAGACTTTCATCACTGCCTCCAACTCCCGCGTTGGATATCAAACTATCTGGTGTTCGGGATCAGCGCATACACGTGTCAGCAGTTTAAAAATTACAAATCGCCTGAAGCATATGGACATTTTACACATGGCTGGGTACAAGATATGCAAACATTTCGACCGCAGGACTGCAACATCACGGTTGTCTCTGCCACGGTAAGCATTTTCAGGGATCCCCTTTCACTCGAGACCAGAGGAGAAGGCTATCGCTGCAGACCCGGAGACCAGTTTGAGGCCGGCGCCACTTTCAGGCTTCTACTGTTTTTGAGACAGCGCCGCCCCCTGGACTAGTTTCATAGCATAGCAATTCAAGATATTAAGAATTCATTTTAATATTGATAGCAATTACTGCTTTTTCTGTGAAAATCATATAGAACCTAGATCATATTTTTTATGAATGTCATAAAAAACTAGAGATGTGGCTCAAACCAAAAATACCCTTCCCAGTTCACATTACTAAAGATATGATCATTTTTGGAATTCTACTCAAAGATAAAGATAAGGAACTCTGCTATAATCCTCTGCTTAGCAAAGTCGGCCTGAATCTGGTGTGGTTGCAGTTAAACATCTGTCCATTAGAGGTCGCTGTGTCGAAAAGGGTAGAAGCCTGAAAGTGGCGTGGTGCTGAAAGTGGGTAAATAATTTGAAAAACAACTTAATTGAAGCTTTAACAACAATTACATTTTTTAATAAGCAAATAATACAAACCATTTTAATAAGCAATTAACAGAAGGGTAGAAGCCTGAAAGTGGCGTCAGCCTGAATCTGGTGTGGTTGCAGTTAAACATATGTCCATTAGAGCAGGGGTTCCCAAAATGTTTTCTTTGAGGACCCCCTTGCCTGTGTTCAAGACAAGCCAGGACCCCCGACCCCAACTCCTACATGCATAAACACATGAAATGTGATCATTTACAAACTTTCTACAGACATACAAAGTAATAACTTTTATATGGAGTTCTGATTATACTGTAGGGTGTGTTATTGGGTTTTTATAAATTTAATTTTTACAAATAAAATATTGCTAACCTCACAACTTCAGCAAAGACAAAATTATGGGGACCCCCTGCAATGTTGTGGGGACCCGACCCCCAATTTGGGAACCCCTGCATTAGAGGTCGCTGTCTCGAAAAGGGTAGAAGCCTGAAAGTGGCGTCTCCGGGTCTGCAGCGTTATACTATTGGACCAGAGTAGAGTAACCGAAAGTTGTACTGAAGTCAGAGTAGCGCTACGTCAACATATTTTTACTCAAATGGCAGTAAAAAGAAGCCATCCCAAAAATTACTAAAGTAAGAGTAAAAGGCTACTTGGGTGCCAAGTAACATCTGATTTAATATTTTTAGAATTTTGTCATCAGACAGACAAAATTATACGGTTATGTGCAAATTCTTATATTTTTGAGAATGAATTGAAAGGAAAATGACACAAATAAATAACATAATTACGCTAACAATGTTTAAGCATCATACAGACACGCAAAACTCTTCAAATCATATGAGGAAATCTCCGTTCATACACCAAGCGCTCCCATCATGCAACGCGCCACAGCGCCCGATACGTCATCTGACAAAGACCCATAGATATCATAAAGCGTACTCTGTTGCTTCATGGCAAGCGCTGCTTGTTGCTACGCTTAAAAAAATCAATCTGACATAAAAATAAAAGTCTGGTTTGTTCCTTAAATAGCAAAATAACAACGAAAACATATTACTTGTATTATATTTGATCCAGTTTTGATCAAAATCAATAAATTACCAGCATTTCCCGCTGTTAAATGAAGAAAAAAAAGTTTATTTTTCATCAAAACAAAGCAACGCTGCTTTTATTTTGATAGTGGGTTAGCTATTTGGTTTGTTTTCGCTTCCACTTCCTTCATTTGCGCTACTGCTTCTGTGTTTGCGCATGCGCCGTGTGCGGTTCTGACACTGGGTCACAGACTCTCGCAGCGCCGCTTCAACAGTGCGATACCCTCACGAGGGACGAGCAAAATATCATTGAGAACGGAACGTAAGCTGTCCGAGGTAAGATGGCCGCCGTGTAGGGACGA
>SSNS01001786.1:0-14927 GCA_006937985.1 Aphyosemion australe | reverse complement strand
CCGCTTCCGTTTATTTAATTGAAATAAGGAGACGTGGACACGGGACTATGAATAGGGACGAAAGTCTGTGGGAAGGAAAAAGTGTGGCAGAAAACGCTGCACAATGAGAAGAGGTGACCGGACCCTGAGGAAGATTGTGGAGAAGGACCGATTCCAGACCTTGAGGGACCTGCGGAAGCAGTGGACTGAGTCCGGAGTGAAAACATCCAGAGCCACCGTGTACAGGCGTGTGCAGGAAATGGGCTACAGGTGCCGCATTCCCCAGGTCAAGCCACTTTTGAACCAGAAACAGCAGCAGAAGCGCCTGACCTGGGCTACAGTGAAGCAGCACTGGCCTGTTGCTCAGTGGTCCAAAGTACTTTTTTCGGATGAAAGAAGAAATGATCAAATTAATACCACTGATTAATATTGTAATGGAAGTTAAACTTAAAGCCCCAAATATTGTACAGCAGAGTCACGTGGTGTGTCATTCTCTCCAGGATGCGCTGCAGGAAATAAACATTTAATCACGAATACTCATTATGTATTTGTAGCCTACTTAGTCACTTTGAGAATTGGCTAATATAGCTAATATACACTTACAACCTGTGTTGCCTTCATATAAGGCTTATATAAGGCTTTTCATTTTTTGCGGCTCCAGACAGATTTGTTTTTTTGGTCCAATATGGCTCTTTGAACATTTTGGGTTGCCGACCCCTGCTCAAGAGAAACCTTACATACACAAACGCGTGCACACAACACAGGTGCTCACATGGTGCTCTCACAAGTATGGGCTTGGGTGTTTTTAACACATAACCTAAGGCTGTGGTTGGCACTATATGCACTAGGTTCTGTTGTATTTTAGTGTGTCCCCTTTTTTTCCCTCTCTTTCTGCAGGTCTAGAAGTGGATTCTTTTGCATTCTTTATTGTTTATTTTTGTGAACCTTTTACCCCACACCTCTTCTTTCTCTCTCCCCCCTTTCTCTTTCATTTCCATGTCTGTTGACATTTAAAACAACCAAAAACATTTCTAATAAAGTTTTGGGGGAAAAAAATGCTCATGTGCCATACACTTATAGTGATATTTGTATTTCAAAATATTAAATATTTTACATCTTAAATTAACATGTGATTTTAATACAAGACAGGTGTTTTCCACGTTTGTGAAAAGAACATGTGAACCACTTGAGTTTCACATTAGACACATTTGGAACGAGGATGGGGAAATGATAAAAAAAAAAAGGGTATATAATTGACCCAGAGAAGTGCATCACTGAGAGTGTTTCACTGATGCCTTAATAAGCAAATGTCAATCATCAGGGCTTCTCTGGACACACACACACAGTTGTTGTCAGGATGTTACTGCTTCTTTGTTCGTAGTTGGAAGACATTTGTTTTTAATTATTTGCTTCATCATCAACAAAAAAACAACCCAAGTCTGCACCAAGCCCGCTCTCAAATCTGGACTTTTTGACTGCTTGGAAACAAATCATTTAAAATGCAGGGGCTTCTGTTTTCCAGGGCAAATGTCACATCAAGCAGGAACAAATAAGAATCAGCTCCCACCCCTCTAGAGTGACATGCTGGCCTGAGGATGAGGATCATTCTGTTCCCCAAAAGGGTGTGAAAATGTTTCTCAGAGCAACTCTACCCCTAGCCTGGCAAGCCATCCTATATATGTGAATATATAGTCTGACCACGAACCATTGACGGCCCTCGGTCGGTTGTCTTTCAAAATGTCAGCACGCAATTGGATAGCGCTAGGACCAATCAGAGTAACGAACAACGTGACGTAATCACAGCGACGGAAAAGCGGGAGGCATTAATGGCATCTAACATCAATGATTTCTGTCGTTTTTGTATGAAAAACATGTGAATATCAGGTGTACTGGGACATTGCACTACTTTGTTTGATAAAAATAAGAAGCCACTAAGTATAGCTGACAGACTTACGCACGTTGGAGTCTAAATAATCCAATGTTGATGACAAAGCCATTTCAAACGAACGTGGTTCCTGCATTGCCGCCATGTTGCTTGGGTTCGCGGCCGCAGCGCTGACATCATCGGCTACTCCCGCTCTGTGATTGGCCCAAAATATTGAGCGGTGTGATTGGCCCAACCAAAACTATAGCGAGGGTTCCAATGAAGCGTGCCTAGACCAAACTCTGCAAAGCAAGAATTTGGTCTAGTTCACTAGGCTACTCTACACCGGCACATCAACTTTCTCTTAAAGAATAATCTCCCTCAGATTAACCTTCAGTTACAGTGTTCAGGAAAAGCAGCTCAGAAGTTAAAAAGTATCCTAATCTCCATAGATGTGATGCAGGCTTAAAGCAGAACAGGTCTTGTGAGTTCTCTGGTGCAGGTTTGTGAAACCTAAATGTTGATATTTTCGTTGTTTTGGGTTTTTTTGCTTCTCCCAAAAGGCAGCAACAGTTGGTGGATTTATCTGCCAATATTTATTATGGATTCACTTTTGATGAAGACAAGGATAAAGGAACGACCTGCAGACTAGTAATGCACGGTATAAACGGTAAACGGTATAACTGGTATGAATTTGGCCTATGATATAAAATTATAACCGGATGCGCTTGCTGATGAAGTCATCAAGGAACGCAACAGGTTAGCGCTTCGAAGGAGCAACATGGTGAGTGGAATCTGCCAGCCTAATAACCGAAATCAAGAGAAGACGCCGCTGAAGCTTACATCGCTGTGAGAACGTCTGAACTTTTAATTTTACTTACATACAGCAGACTAAAACCCACAGCCACGTAGCGGCAAAGCATTAAATCCACTGTTTGCTAGCCACAACGTAATGGAGGTGTACCTTTGGAATTCACCAAAGACTTATGTTTGAAACTGTACGTCACCTCTGTAATGTCTGCCTCACATGCCTGCAAGTACGCCGCGTCAATACGTTTGCTCTCTGTTTGTTGTCTACGATTTGAACAGTTATTATTTTAAATAACTACGTTAAATGTCTGTTTTTAGTAGTTTTCGCTCCCATAAGCCTGCTTCAGACTGGCCAAAAAGTGTTTAAACACAGTGGGAGTCATTTTACAGCAGATAAAATCCTTAAATAAAGATTGAATGAAAATAAATGGCCTAAATAAAATAAAAAACACTTCATGGCACAACTGCCGTGCACAACACCTGATTCTGATGACAATAAACGGTTTTAGACATCTTAATTTAGAATAGAATAAACTTTATTGATCCCACAGTGGGGAAATTCACTTGCAACAGCAGCACTGTCACTCAGAGGATAATTAGAGGAAAATTAAAAACAAGGATACATGTATATACACATATGCAGTAATCTAGTATCGTAACCTTCGATCACCAAAAACCACCAATAAAAAATGAAAAAAAAAACCTTGGGTTCCAACATTAAGCAGCATACAGGATAATACCAGTACAGCTTAAACTGAGGAGTTATACACTCTTACTGCAAAGGGGATGAAAGATCTACGGTAGCGTTATGTTTTACATCTGGGATGTCTAAGCTGTCCATGGTCTCCAGTGTTTGTAGGTGAAGTCAGAGGTGTAGAAGGTGAAGAGAAAGGGTGAGAGCACTGTACCCTGTGGAGCTCCGGTGCTGCACACAATCACCTCAGATGTACAGTTGTGCAGCCTCACGTACTGTGGCCTGTTGGTGAGGTAGTTGATGATCCATGTGGTCAGATGCTCGTCCACTCCTGCACCCCTCATCTTCTGCTGCAGTAGACACGGCTGGATGGTGTTGAAGGCACTGGAGAAGTCGAAGAACATGATTTTCACTGTGCTTTTTTGCATCTCGAGGTGATTCAGAGCCCGGTGCTGCAGGTAGATGAGGGCGTCCTCCACCCCCATGTTTGGTTTATATGCAAATCGAAGTGGGTCTATTTCCGGGATCACCACTGAACGTAGATGGGTGAGGATGAGTCTCTCCATAGTCTTCATCAGGTGGGAGGTCAAGGCGACAGGTCTGTAGTGGTCTGGTTCCCTGGAATGTGATGTTTTGGGCACTGGAACCACACAGGAGGTCTTCCATAGGATGGGGACCTGCTCCAACCGAAGGCTCAGGTTGAACATGTGTGTGACCACTTCACAAAGCTGGTCAGCACAGTCTTTGAGCAGTCTGGGGCTGATTCCGTCAGGACCTGCTGATTTTCTGCTCTTGAGCCGCCTCAGTTCTCTCCTCACCTGGTCTGGTGTAACTTAAAATTGTAATTGTAAAATGTAATTTAAAATTCTGGTTTAACAAGTGTTAATGTATTTAATTCACGTATCACTGGTTTGATTGCTTCAATATAAATTATTCTGTGTAATTCTGTCATTTTTATGGGTTTATTCCTTCAGTTTAACTAATAAGTAACATTAAAACCTCCGTGTTGCCGGTGCACACCGCGGTGGGTCATGGATCAGCTGATCTGAGCGCAGCTCAACAAAAGTGAAAGAAATTGGATAAACCTCCAACCTTATTGTAATATTATTGACAAAAAACTCAGCAGAGCATCATTTTACCTGAATTTATTCACTCCTTAAGTAAAACTTAACTTCTATGAGTAAAAGAAAAACATGAAAAATGAATAAATGAATCAGAAAAACAGAAATGTTATTTTTGTTTTTAAATTTTTCACTACAGTTCAAACTACTTAGAATTTTGTGTTTTCATCACATTTAGCTTGTATTTTGTTGCATAAGAACATTAACCTAAAAGTTATTAGAGATATTTTGCACTTATTTAAATAAGTTTTGAACATTAAATGTTATTTAAGTGGCATTCTATACTTTTTAGAATGATTTGTTCTGCAATTCTTCTGGTATGTGAGATTGTTCAGAAACATTTAGACATGTATAAACAGAAGAAAAGAATATATCGTGATATATATCGTTACCACACGATTTTAGGCCATATCGCACATTCCTACTGCAGACCTCCCAGAGCAAAGAAAAGGCAATTTTCCGATTATTAAAAGGGCTATAATTAACTTGGGTCTACTAAGTTTGCAGTCTATTACATTCATTATATACATTATACACTATTACATGCATTATAGGGATGAGCCGGATACTCGTTTCAGACTTCCGGTTTAGGCCCCACCCACTCCGAGTACAGATACAGATACAGATAATTTAGATGGTTGAACAGATACAGATAGTGGTGTACTCGCTCATCCCTAATGCATTATATATATATATATATATATATATATATATATATATATGTATATACACACACGTCATAACTGTCTGACACTTCACCCTCCTTGCCCACTGGGGTTGGTCAGAGGGACTGGTGTACGGTTGCAACGATTATAAATTATGGTGCACAGTTATAGTCTGAAAAATAATCACGGTTTCAGGATTACCACGATTATTTTACACGAATTGATTTCACATCTGTTAACATATATAAATCACAAACACATTCTATAAAGTATTGATAAAGTTCATGATTATATTTTAAAAAGGTTTTAAACTCCAGAAGATATCTATTGCTGCTTTTCAGAGATTCTGCTTAAAATCAAAGAAATCTCTGTAATTTTTAAATTGCAGTTTAAAACTTTTAAAATCCGCTTAATTAGTTTGAATGCTTGTTAAAGCATTCAAAGTATTGTTTTTCTCCTCCTCCACTTTTTCAGTTTCCGCACGTTTTTTGAACTGTACCTCCTCCTACAGTTTTTCAGCTATTTCAGCAAATTTGGTATCAAACCGTTCAGCTCGTTCAGCTCTTTCCGGCGATATCTCTTGGTATTGATATCTTCAACCGTTTCCGATTTATTCAGCTTTTTCTGCGATTTTTCAGCCCATTGAAATGAATGGAAAATGCTTAAGTCGCTCAATTTTTCACAAAATCTTTCATCTTTTTGACCTCTTACTTGGCAGGGTTAACTTCAACCTAGAGACTTCATTCAACTTTTAACAAACTCACAAGTTCAACTATTTCAATTTTTTTCAGCTTCTTGATATCTTTTACGGTTTTTCTATAATCACAGGTTAAACTTGAGGTACGATTTGGAAAAGTTCAGCTATTTCTCCTCCTCCTCCCATTCAAAAGAATAGGGCCCAAAACCGACTTTGCTCGACCTCAGGAAGTGTCCTGAGAGAACCGTAGAACTGATGGAAATGGAACTTGCACTGGATGAAAGCTGACAAGATTCCTCCGTTTTGAGCTATAATTTATGGATGTACTCCAAAAATTGTGGTCGTAGCGTTAAGTAGGTCGGACTTTTACCACTTTTCTGAAATCTTTCCAGTCCACTCCAACCTGAACATTCCGCACTAACATTTCAAGGTCACTTTTTCTGCAAACAGATGTTTACTGCACCCATACCATTTACAATACTTAAACAAAAAGTAGGAATCTTTGTCAGCTTCGATGGGATGTCTTCATTTTAGCTGTAGGTGTCACGGTGCGGGTGCTACGAACCTCAGAAGGCCGATAGTGCCAGATTTTCTCCCATTGGCGGCCATTCAAATGATTCTCAGTTTTTGTGCTTCGATCGCTGTCTGAGAGCTGAAATCGTCTTGTCATATCTCCTACAATATTCAACGTAGCCACACAAACATTTACACAGAGCACCATCAAAGCCTTCTGCCACTTACGGTTTTGGAATTTTTCGAATCGGTGCAAGACTTTTCGAATGGTGATGAGACATTCGAGGCCTCCAATCTGACGTTTGGAGCTGCAGATGAGTGTTTTCTGCAGTAACCGATGAATTTCTCTAAACAAAATTCTCCTACGACCACATCTTTTAGAGTTCATTCATAATTTTTCCAAAAACAGTAGATTTCTTTGTCAGGTTCGATGGGATGTCTTTGGTTTAGCTGTATCTGTCACGGTTCGGGTGCTACGAGCCTCAGGAGGAGTGAGCCAGATTTTCTCCCATTGGCGCCCATTATAATTAATATCATTTTCTGCTCCAGACAGCTGCAATCGTCTCCTCATATCTCCTACAAAATTGGACATAGCCACACACAAATTCACACAGGCACTCACAGACACAAAACTGCTGATGTGAGTCACAAATGCTGCTTTTCAAGCCACACATTGTTTTTTTCACACAGCCCAATTTTGCACCACTTGTCTCAGGCAAGAAAGTGAGACGTAGCCTGTGGGTAGTTCGTATGTCTGTACACCAGGGGGCGCTTTTAAGCTCAGTCTTAAACAGGAAGTGTATCCACCAAGGACGTCAGGTCTAAGGATGAGACAGATATCTGCTGCTATGGTGACTTTCAGCTACTCTGCACTTAGCTGTTGAGCAACAAGTTGAAGTAAGTTCATTTATGTATGCTTTCCAACCTTATTTCGACTTATTATATGATCTATGTTTTATTTTAGGTTTTCAAGTTGGTCTCCTGCTGAAGGCTCAGGTCTGTCAGGTGGACGTGAGCCTGTGGGTCTGAAGTCGGTCTGTCCTCCATGTTGAGATGATATGTTCTCTTGTCTTCTGATTCTGAAATTGTAAAACATTAAATGAGACAGTACAGATATTAAATGATGACATTTCTGTTCGTGTCTGTGAGTGACAAAGGTTCTTTATTTTGAGTCTAGATATGAGCTACATGACTAAATGAGGTTCTGGGGTCCAGTAGCAGCCTGGGTCTAACCTTTAGTAACTAAAAGCTAAAAGTAACCACATAGAACGTATAAAGAGAAGATTTAAAATAGATAACAAGGTCATTATGTAAACAAGGCAAGTGAAGGCACTAAATAGTGAAATAAAAAAACAGAGCAGCTCTTTGACAGCATCTGCACAAGAATTTGTGGAGATGTGACGTGATCACATATTGCACATAACTGGTGGTGTAAATGTTTCCTGGATTATTTTTGCAGCCAGCTGCAGAAAAGTTGATGAGTCTGACTTGTGTTTACCTGGTGGAAGGGGTCAAACAGTCCATGTGCTGGGTGGGTGGTGTCTGTCATGATGCTGAAGGCCCTGCTCCTGCTGCTGAGAGACCATCTGGTGGTCCTCTGTTGTCCAGAACCATCTGAGTAGAACAAAATAAAGACAGAAAACAGCAAACAGGTTTACTAAGTGAAATGACTCAGTGCCTCAAAACATTACCAGCAGGATTTTGCTATATTATTTTTAACATGTCACTTAAATCCTGCACACAGTGTTCAAAGTTTCTATTAAAGATTAGAAAGTAACATTTTCAATCTAAAGCTATTCGTTACACAAAAGGAAATGTAATGTAAAGACTCTGGGCATGTACCTGAGTTACCATGAGAAGACAGCTCCACTTACTATGAAACAAGAAGCCGACCGGCGTCGTTTGGGGTTTTCTTCAGATTATCTGAAAATGAAAAAAATTGACATTTAAAATTATTCAGATTTGAGTCGTTGGAAATCATTGTCTTGTGTTTATTCCTGTTTAAATGATAAAATGAGGAAACGGCTACAGGATGCAGTAAAAAAGAACAGAGGATCTGATGAAAGGCTTTAATAACTTCTGGGTTTTGTTTCCAATGACATTTAAGAATATTTAATTTGTAAATTACGTGGGAAAAAAACTTACTTTCAGTTTGACCAAGCCAACCTTTTAACAATTAATTGGTTTATATTCCATTTAAACAAGATATCCATCCATCACAGGTTTTCTTAGGTGTGTGAGGTGAGATCAGAATAAATAAACCAGTAGGAACACATTTCTGTGACTTCACTACAGAATTAACAGCATCCATAGACAGAAATAGTGAACAGAACTTGCCATATTTGACCATCAGAAACTTAACAAGTTAACAAGCCAGCGTTTCACCTGCTGCTGCAGCTTGCTGTGGAGCTATTTATAGTAACGGTGTCACCGACACAATCACGAATGTTAGCTTTAGCGACATGCTAACAAGCGTTTGTACTACAGTAGCTAGGAGTCCACAATAACACAGAAAAATATCTAGTCCGGCAAAATTGGGTTAATAAACGACACAAGATGTGTTTTCAGTAAATAAATCTGAAACAAAATGTACTTTCTGTCACAAACTCACACTCTTTATAAGATGTTGGTGTGCGGTGTCGCATCTAAATAGGTCCGGGCGGAAAACGACTCTGTCTTTCTGTTAGTAGATCACTTTGTTCAGGAAAAAAAAGTTAAACGAGTCGAAATAAGGTTGGAAAGCATACATAAATGAACTTACCCCAACTTGTTGCTCAACAGCTAAGTGCAGAGTAGCTGAAAGTCACCATAGCAGCAGATATCTGTCTCATCCTTAGACCTGACGTCCTTGGTGGATACACTTCCTGTTTAAGACTGAGCTTAAAAGCGCCCCCTGGTGTACAGACATACGAATTACCCACAGGCTACGTCTCACTTTCTTGCCTGAGACAAGTGGTGCAAAATTGGGCTGTGTGAAAAAAACAATGTGTGGCTTGAAAAGCAGCATTTGTGACTCACATCAGCAGTTTTGTGTCTGAGTGCCAGTAAAAAAAAAAAAAGTTATTTTTTTCATACACAAGTATGTGGATGTGTTTTGCACCATTTGTTGTGGATCAATTGGGGCAAAATTATAACTGTAAGATTTTTTTGATTTGTGACTCAAAGACTGCAATTTGTGTAGTCGTACCTAAGATTTTGTATAGGCGTAGCCGTCGTTTTGTACCTGTGAAAGATAGGATTTTTCTGGATTTTTCTCTGTGACTTCAAGTTCCCAGGGATAAGTACGGTGGCCCTGAAGTGCAAACCACACCAACAAATCACTAAACACAACAACAAATTGAGAAACACAAACAAATTCAGAAACACAACAAAATTGAGAATCACAAACACAAAAGTGAAATCACAAACACAAAAGTGAAATCACAAACACAAAAGTGAAAGCACAAACACAAAAGTGAAATCACAAACACAAAAGTGAAATCACAAAAGCAAATTGAGAAGCACAATTGCATTAACAAAACCGGAAAGGGTAGGTACCAGTCAGCAACAGGAGACATCACTGATTGGACGACCGAGCTGTTTGTCTTTGGAACCGGAAGTGACTCTGCCTGTAGCGCATTTCGTTTGAAGAACGATGGAATGTTTTGTCCTAACTGGGGGGGGAAAGCTCGTTGAGGAGTCACCGAACTTTTGCAGCGGCAAGAGGCTTTATGACGCATCTATCATCAGAGACACTTCACTCCCATCGAGTAAGTTAATAAGCATAATAAAAGGTTCAAGTTACTTATGGATGTATTAGCCTAGCTTTAGCTGTTTCCAGATCATAGCAGACCAGAGGGTTGTTCCACGAAGCAAGCTCAGAAAATCGAGGCTCATTTGAAAATGCATGCAGCTGTCATAATGACAGTAGTGAAGGTTTGGGGGCTGTAACCTCACAGCTAGAGTGCCACGGACCAGGCTTGTCCACAAGCATATTGCATAGTGAATGAGCTGAATGCCTGCAGGTTAGCCTTGGCCTAGTGAGCTAGACCAAATTCTTGCCTTGCAAAGTTTGTACAGTGCTCACAAAAATTAAAGGAACACTTTTTTTTATTGGGCCTGGCATGAAATCAATTAAACCTGTCTGATCATTTTCTGGTTGATTAAGCAGCTGAGGGCACTGTTAATCACTTTCAGCTGTATTGGTGTTCACAGACTTAACAACAGGTGCACTAAAGTGGCAACAATTACAAAACCCTCAAAACAGGACTGGTTTAACATGGGGAGGTCATTTCAAGTTTCTCCCTCTTGATCTTTTTTGGCCGGTTTTCCACTCGTGCTAGTTTTGGCTTGAGTAATTATCTCTACTGGCAGTATGAGGCTATTCCTTAACCCTACAGAAGTTGCACAGGTTGTCCAACTTCTCCAGGATGGCACATCCACAGGTGCTGCAGCAAGAAGGTTTAATGTGTCTCCCAGCACAATCTCCAGAACATGGAGGAGATTTCAGGAGACTGGCGGTTATTCTCGGAGAGCTGGACAGGGCCGTAGAAGGTCCACAACCCATCAGCAGGACCAATACCTGCTCCTTTGTGCAGGGCAGAACAGGCTGAGCACTGCTCGTGCCCTACAGAATGACCTCCAGAGGGCCACTGGTGTGAATGTCTCTACCCAAACAATTAGGAACAGACTTCATGAAGATGGCCTGAGGGCCCGACGTCCTGTAGTGGGCCATGTGCTCACTGCCCAGCACCGTAGAGCTCGACTGGCATTTGCTCAAGAACACCAGAATTGGCAAGTCCGCCACTGGCGCCCTGTACTTTTTACAGACGAGAGCAGGTTCACCCTGAGCACCTGTGATAGACGTGAAAGAGTCTGGAGAAGACAAGGAGACCGTTATGCTGCCTGCAACGTCGTTCAACATGACAGGTTTGGTGGTGGATCAGTGATGGTCTGGGGAGGCATATCCATGGAGGGACGCACAGACTTCTACTGCCTAGAAAATGGAGCTCTGACTGCCATAAGGTATCGAGATGTAATCCTTGAACCCTTTGTCAGACACTACGCTGATGCAGTAGGTCCTGGTTTTCTCCTAATGCACGACAATGCCCGGCCTCATGTGGCAAGAGTATGCAGGTAGTACCTGGAGGATGAAGGAATTGAAACAATTGAATGGCCTTCACAATCCCCTGACTTAAACCCAATAGAACATCTGTGGGACATTATGTTTCGGTCCATCAGGCAGCGCCAGGTTGCTCCTCAGACTGTACAAGAGCTCAGGGATGCCCTCACACAGATCTGGGAGGAAATGCCACAAGACACCATCCGTTGTCTCTTTAGGAGCATGCCCCGACGTTGTCAAGCATGCACACAAGCTCGTGGGGGCCACACAAGATACTGAAAAGCATTTTGAGTTGCAGAAATTAAGTTTTTGAAATAATGGACTAGCCTGCCACATCTTCATTTCACTCTTATTTTAGGGAGTCTACACAATTGAGCCCTCTGTAGGCTGAAAACTTTTATTTCCATTAAAAGACATTCTTTTGTTCCTAAGACATTGCCCTGTTGTTATTTGTATAGATATCCAACTTCATATTGAGATCTGATGTATCTAATGTGTTTCTTTAAAGTGTTCCTTTAATTTTTGTGAGCAGTGTATATATATTCACATATATAGGATGGCTTGCCAGGCTAGGTTAGCCTCGTTCCTGGAACCGAATTTGGGGCAATTGAGCTTGGATTTTCAGAATGAGCGTGACTTTTGGGATTAGCTCGCTTCGTGGAACAGTCCCCTGAGCACTTCACAGCAGAAACGATAATAAAGTAGTTCAGACCAGATCTCAGCCCAGCCGGAAGCAACAGGCGGCATAAGGAGGTCCTAACACTTGGCTTGTGGGCAGATTATCTCCTTGATTCTGAAGGTTTGAATGGCCGTTTTTATTTATAGTTTTATGAAAATAGAGAAATACATTTTCTGTAATGTACTAGTGTTTACTTTCTTCTTTCAGAGAACACAACAGCAGTCCGTCTGGAAGATTTGATGTTTGCCACAGTGCTGGAATGACACCACCAGGAATGACACCACCACCATGGAGAGACAGCAGGCTCAAATCGTGGCTGTGGCTGCAGCCACGGCCAGCCACGGGATTTACAACACCAGCCACGGCCAGCCACGGGATTTACAACACCAGCCACAGGATTTACAACACCAGCCATGGCCAGCCATGAGATTTCCAGCAACGGCCGCGAGATTTCGTATGCCAGCCACGGACAGGCACGAGGTTTAGACCAGCAAATGCTTGCAACCGGTTGATTTTTATTTTTTCCTAGAGTTGCTACTTAAATTCCCGTGTCAGCCTCGTTTTATAAACATCATTAAATCCGAAGTACTGATATTGAATATAAAGTCACACGTTTAGGCAACATAACCACATAAAAGAGGCAAATAAAACAACCATTCCTTTTATTAGAAAATAACATAACTGAGCTGTTGGGGCAGCCTGAAGTTTTCACGGTGTTTTCCACGGCAAAAGGAATGTTTAGATGTATAGAATAATTGCATACACACAGACACTCACACACACAAATTATTTAATATATTTATTTATAGATACACATCTTATATTTGCAATATATTTGAATATCATTATATAACAACTCGTTAACAATGGAAGTAAGCAATGTTTATCAAAGATTTTAGGATACACAATTCAATCCACAAGGTGGCGGTAGCATAGACATGAATACGTAGACGCCCCATTGGCTGCTGGAGGGCGTTACAGCGTAGCCGCCACATTCGATGGGTCTCCTCACTCTCCAAAGTCAATGCAGAATGAGCAACTATGCCCGTTTTTGTGCAGCCTATGGTTAAAACAACTGGCATACTATTGAACAGATCACGTGGGATTACTATTGACTTTTCAAGCCTACCTGATGGGATTTTATATTTTAATTTTTTTGTTTAATTATCATGCCATACCATGTGTCTGATTTTGTGAAAAAGCTTGATAAAATGTGTTTTTTAGCTAAATAAGCGCCTTCCTCAGTAGAAATGAATGCACTGGGAGCAAATGGAGACCTGTCTAAGATGTCGGTCGGCCACAACGGCAGCTCCAAAAGGCAGCGCCAGTCCACGAGGCATCTACGTATACACACATGCCAACTGTGATTTCATTTAACTGCTAAGCTTTTACGACTTTGAAAATGTTTCACTCGCAGTGGAAACCCAGATATATCTTGAGGCTGCGCCAACAGCTCAGTTATATTATTTTCTAAAAGAAAGAATGGTTGTTTTATGTCTCTTTTATGTGGTAATGTTGCCTAAAAGTGACTTTATATTCAATATCAGTACTTCGGATTTAATGATGTTTAAAAAACGAGGCTGACACGGGAATTAAAGTAGCAACTCTAGGAAAAAATAAAAATCAACCGGTTGCAAGCATTTACTGGAAATCCAGTGGCTGTTGCAGGAAATCTCGCAGCTGTTGCTGGAAATCTCGTGGCTGTTTCTGGAAATCTCATGGCTGGCGTAGGAAATCCCGTGGCTGGTGTTGGAAATCCCGTGGCTGGTCGTGGCTGGTGTGGCAAATCCCGTGGCTGGTGTTGGAAATCCCGTGGCTGGCCGTGGCTGCAGCCACAGCCATGATTTGAGCTTGGCCCTACTGCCACCATGTGGACAGGAATGACATCACCACCATGCATCCAGTTTTTAAGTGATTCGCCTTTTCCAGTTGGAAACACCTATGCAAATAGTCCCATCTGTGACTCATACAGCGTCTTCAAGGCCAACATGGACTTTGGAATTCAAAATGCTCCAGGATTTGGATGTTCTTAAATCAGCAAGGTCATCATATTACAGTTACTGGGTTACCCCATCAAGTTCAGCTGCTGTTGGCACACTACTTAACACATTCATGTGACAAGCAACTATTGTTTTGTTGAACATTTATTTTATTCTGAATATTGTGTATGTTGGAAAAGTGACAGAAATGCTGGACATCATAAATGATTTTATTAAAGAAAATTTTAAATGTATCCTTGTGGTTAAATTTTAATATTGAAATCCATGCCAGTTGCTGTATATTATGAACAATATTGTATTCAATTTAGCAAGAGGAAACACTACAAACATTAAAAACTGAAGGAAAAGCATGTCTGTCCATCAGTTGTAGAGCACCAGCTCGTTAGAGGATGATGAGCGGAGTGCCCTTATTCCACATTTAAAAACTTAAGTTGTTAGTTTATATGTAAAACCCAGCTATGTCCTTCAGAGCCAAATACAGTTCTGTGGCTGATTCCCAGTCTTATGGCTGCTGCAGTGTGTTTTGTTGTAAATATTCTTCAATGTTTGGATCACCACACAATCCAACTGGTAACCTCTCCTCAGGAAACACATCCAGTTCGCGCTCCTCAACAGCAAATCCACAGTCTCTTGAACCATATCTGCAAAATGAAAATAGAATAGTGAAGGTTTTTTTACAATTAGAATTTGAAATATCAGACTTTTTTTGCTGACAATTTGGAAATGTATAAATCAACGCATGCAGTGACAGGTTATAAACTGCTGTATCATACCTATGTGTAAAATTATGAATATATATTAACC
>SSNS01001785.1:0-14942 GCA_006937985.1 Aphyosemion australe | reverse complement strand
GGCCAGTTGAGGCTTAGGTTGCTATGGGCCAGATCTGTTCATGCCAGATGTGGGCCAGTTGTGGAAGTTGGTATGTCACCCAGTTCACGTGACAAGATTCTCAAGAGCCGATTTAGGAGGGCAAACTAAAGCTTGAGGACCAAAATGCAACCTATAAGCCCACGCACGTATGGGTGAACTATTGTTCAGTCAATACCATCTGTTTTTTGGGAGGTGCTTGGGTGTGGGGAACAGGAGCCATAGGCAAAACTCAATATTTTGAATGATCAGGTTTTGAGCCAGTTTCCTCTCTTAAACTAGACTGATCAGCTTGTAACAAATATGTCCAAACTTTAAGGTTCAGAGGGATTTTTAAATATTTATTTCCTAGTCTGATGTATTGAGATTTGAATGTTGGAACCCTAAAAACATGATGAAATTTTAATTATACAGATCAGTAAATATTAGTTTATTCTAAAACTAACTACTCAAAAATCACATCTGAAGAAATCTTTGTAACTAATCAACAAAATAAACCATAAATATTTTTCTATTAAACCTGACTTCATCCATTATCCAAATTTTGTTGCAAAAAAGATGGCATTTTTTTTGCCATTTTTCTGCATAATATTTCTTATCTTTATATGAATAAACAAAATGACAGAAAACTTCCAAAACAGTTTTTTCTTGTATCCGAAAGTTAAATTTATGTCACGGAATTTAATCCCACCCCCCAATTTACCTGCAGTGTCTGTATATAAAAAAACCTCTCAAGTCAAAATTCTCTTTTCACATTTTCTAAACATCCTTTATTGTGGTGGGCTAGTAAATATAAAAATGAAAGCCTTTTAAATCATATTGCTGGTTCTTTCCATAAATTTTGGCCGATTGCTGCCATATTGTGACTTTTGCTTTGTGTTAGTATCCACAAGTCTATTTTATTGGAAATGCCTATAAACCGGTTCGACACAAGTTCAAACACCTGTCATGACACTTCAGAAAGTTTGCTCATACTTTTTTTTGTTTGAAATTGAGGTGGATGGCAGCTGAGAATTCTGCCAAGAACTTTGACTTTTCAATAATACTGCTAAGTGCCAAAATGTAGAGAAACTAGAAATAGAACTCATCTTCTGTACGTTCATTCTGTGTATCTTTTACTTAATCGTTTTACTTTTTGTATTTTTTAAAACACAGATAGGAGATTTTTTACCTTTTCTGCTGACGTTTTTCGATCATCTGCTGTGATCTTCAGAGCTAAGCTGCTAATCATCATCATTTGCAGCTAGCTCTGAAGATCACAGCAAATGATCAAAATGTGAGCAGAAAATGTAAAAAAAATATCTCCTATCTGTGTTTTAAAAAGAACAAAGTAAAACGATTAGAAATAGAACTCCAAAATAAAGTTACACAATATGCTGTAAATGTGGTTGCTTTATTCCTCATCTTTACAAATTACAGAAAATTGTTGCTCAGTCCAATATAATGGCAAAAATAATGGAATAAAAAAATGCAACATGCTGCTTTCATTATTCTCAATCTAATTAATAATCTGATCACTATTAATCTTAAAATCTAATGGCTAATCCTAATGTTTAGTGAATGGATTTGTAAATTTTCGTCCTGTTATTATCAATGTATGGGTGCCCCCAATTATGCTAAACAATATTGTTCTTATATTTTTGCGCTTGTCAAATCTATATGGCTATCTGCAATTTTATTCATTGATTTGCCACTCAACAGGTTCCATTTATATTTTTTTTAAACAAAAAAGTTTTTTCAGATGCTGCGTTCATGTGGACCTGGGAAAATCGTGTTTCCCAGTTAGAAAATGCACACGAACACTTGCTCAACTGGGAAATATAGTTAACCCTGTTACATGATAATTGGTGATGAACAGACAGATTTTATCTGATGAAATAAAGTTCCCGCGTTCCAACATCGAAATACTGGAAACAATATCTTAAATTCGGACCAACAACGGACTTCCAGCTGGAGAAAAGAAGTTCCCCAGTTGACGTGAACGCAACAGAATTCGCGGGCTTCGAAGCTCTCGATAATGGACGCCGGAGCTGTATCTTTTGTGGCTGACCATCAATCCGTAAGTTTTTCGTATTTCTTGTTATATTTAGACCAAATAAATACGCCAATGGTAATACATGTTTACAGTTGATACACGTATGTACGTTTTTCAAATACCTAGATACCTGGATACTCGATATTTATAGTGTATTTGCTTTTGTCTTATTCGGTTTTATATTATCCAATAGTTTTAGCTTGAGTTGTACACACGATAGAACTACATAGTTAGCCAATAGTTAGCCAACCTTCACCAGCATAGTTAGCCAACATTACGTCAGTTGTTTTCTAATGTGTAAAGTCCGACAAAGACCGATGTAAATGGTATAAAACTGAGTAATGAGCAGAGGAAAATGCTTTGCGATTTCATTTTTCAATGTAATTTTAAAAAAATAGCTTCTTTACATTCAACAAATTCACTTCGAAAAGACTCCATTACCCAGAATGCCTAGCCGCCATTTTGCCGCCGGTGAGCAGGCTTTGCCGCTTGGACCTCCGGGAAAGGATGCTGCTTTTAAAAATACCAGCGGGCCAGTGGAGCTGTTTCTGGGTCGGATCCAGCTCACAGCAGCGCGCAGGAGCACCAGAACCGGATCACAGGTGCTTTCTCGCTCTCTCTGAAGTGCTAAACTACGTTACGTGAACGGATATTATATATATATATATATATATATATATATATATATATATATATATACGAGACCTCTGGCAAATGCTCATTAGTTTATTATTGTCAAGTATTAATGTTAGACCTGGCTTCTGGCCTCGGAACCAGCTCACAGCAGCGCACAGGACCTCCAGAACTGCAGCGTCTCCCTCTCTCTATTATTGTCAAGTATTAATGTTATATTAACTGACCGACACTATTTTAAAGAGCAAATTGCAGGTTCATTTTTTTCTAATTCATATTAAATGCTGTCCAAAAAATATTATTTTAAACATTTATTGTAGGTATTTCATTTAAAAATACATAACAGCACAGATTTTTGAGTAAAAAGTGGCCTTTTTCAGCAAAGCTTCTAAAAACGCTCTTTTTTTCTAAATCTTAGCTTCTGACGTAATTTAAGGGAGTTCTAAGCTAGCTTGTCTGCAGCTAAGTGTGAAGCGTGGAGAGTTTTAGGTTAGAGAGGTCCTGTTATCGAGTCAGTGTGTGTGTTCACTAGTTTTGGATTGTGTTAATTTTGATAAACTATTGTTTGTGAAGGCTGTAGAAACTCTAGCCTGTGCGGATATCAAGTCCACGGGTTTCCAAATAAGTAAAACAAGCCTCTTATCTCCGTGCCTGGGGGCGTTTTGGGCAGCTGGAAGGACGAGACTTCTGGAACCCAAATCGGTGTCGGTACCAACTCGGTCCGTGCTGGCCTCCAGAGATCCGCGGCAAGGTATAAAAATTAAATGTGGATTTTTATAACTCAGATCACCGTCAAAATCATGTCAGAACCTCCGCCCCGACCACCAGAAGATGCGCCGCTCAGCGGGCCAGTTGAGATGCTTTCTGGGTCAGAACCAGATCAGAACCGCTGCGCGGACCTCCAGGAGAGGATGTTTTGCTCTTAAAAATATCAGCGAGTCAGTCGAGCTGCTTTTGGGTCGGATCCAGCTCACAGCAGCACTCAGAACCTCCAGAACCGGATCAGAGGTGCGCTCCCTCTCTCTCTCTCTCGCTCTCTCTAAAGTGCTAAACTGCGCTACGTGAATGGATATTAATGATATGAGACCGCTGACAGACGCTCATTAGTTTATTATCGTCAAGTATTAATGTTATAGCTGGCTTCTGGGTCAGAACCAGCTCACGGCAGTGCTCAGGACCTCCAGAACTGCAGCGTCTCTCTCTCTCTCTCTCTCTCTCTCTCTCTCTCTCTCTCTCTCTCTCTCTCTCTCTCTCTCTCTCTCTCCCTCTCTCTCTCCCTCCCTCCCTCTCCCTCTCTCTAAAGTGCTAAACTACGCGTGAACGGATATTAATATGAGACCGCTGACAGACGGTCATTAGTTTATTATTGTGAAGTAGTATTAATGTTATATTAACTGACCGATACTATTTTAATTATCTGCTACATGACAGTAATCTGTACAATATTGTTATGTTAGCACACGAGTTTAAGCTAACATCGTTAACTCACCAAGACACCTGCTGCTCCCCCGCTGCTTCTCCTCACATCACAGCTCAATCTCTCTGCTTTGGCCCATCGTTTCTCCCTCTGGCTTGTCTCTGCTGTCTGAGACGTGCACCAGACTCATAATTTTATGGTTTTTGGTCCACCATAAGTATAATTATAAACGTTTAAAGTTTCCTCTGTGTCAGAGCTGCATTACAATCCATATTTGTCTCTGGATTAAGCTAACAGGACTCCCTTCTCTGACGTCACTTGATTTGGCAGAAAAAAAATTGTCTTACAAAAATGACTCTAAAAGCCTAAATAATTTATGTATGTGTAAACAACATTTTAAAACGAGTTTCTATTATGTTTCTCTAAACATTGGTTCATGGGAGTCTCTGCAATTTGCTCTTTATATAGTTCTGCCCCTACTTTGACAGATGTCCTCCTGTCACCTAGCAACTGCTTAAAGGAAATCCATTACAAAATATGGATCCACTATGCTGGATTATTCACGGTTAATTGTATGATTTATTACATGATTTATGATTTCCCAATTTTATGAACTGTAATTAAGAACAAGAATACAAGAACACATTACAGGCCTAATGAAAACGGGAAACGACTAAAAACACAACCACTTCAGGCTTTTATGTTTTGTACAGTCAGATTTTAATCAGCTGACATTTAAAGTTGTACTGCTGCTCTCCTGCATCACGGCATATATGGAGGTGAGGAGACTACACCAAACCCGTTCTCAAAATCTGGTAAAAGAAGAACGGATGGTCTTCGTCGCGCTGCTGTGACGTCACTGGTCTTAAAATCCGACCTCCTGAGCACGCAATCCCTGGATTTGGACACAGCATCATTCTTGACGCTCAAAACATATCTTTAAAGATCTATAGCTGTGGCTGAGGTCACATCGCGCTACAACTCTTTTTTGTTCTCGAACAAATTGATCAGATAATACAAATGTGATGTCACACATCTAGCAGAATAATAAGCTACATGATTAATACTTCACCTGTGGTCTGGGTGCTCCACAGGGAGCTGGGTTCAGAAGGGATCACAGGGAGGCTGGATTTTTTGTTTGTTTCAACTGCTGGAGTAAATCCTCCTTGGATGCGCTCTTTTTGCATCAGTATTAAGCTGCAGCGGTCTGTCACTCATCTTTGATCGATGCAGCAGCTGAGATGAGACGTTTTTGGCACTTTCTTTTGCCTTTTTTTGTCAATTTTTTTTCTTTTTGGTATTTGTCACTGTTCTGTTTCTTTTTCTTTTTTTAAGCTTTTAGATCTAGGTAAAGCCAAACAGGAGAAAATGCATCTGGTTTTGGAGGAGTTTAAGAGGTTAAATAGTGTTTTAAAAAAATTCAAAACAAAACGCAAAAAAGAAAATAAATAACGAAGCGCCTGCCGGTGTTGATTCTGTGGCACTACGCCACAAATTAATCTATGTTTGGGCAACAATGCACATTAACTTACCTTTATCTTTTACTATATTTAACTGTTTACTATATGCTATGAACTCATGTTGATAATTTCTATTGGTTTGTTTTCAAATTGATTTTATAGGCTAAATTTTCTGGCTAGAACGTTTGGTGAGATCAAGAGTTTGAAAGTGGTAAGTAATTCTGTTAACTATATGTTATTAACTCGTATGTTGTGTCCCAACCAGAAGTAATTTAACTTAATTTTGAACACAACACACTTGTAATTATCTTGGTTTTTTTTGTTTGTTTGTTTGTTTTCCAGGATTGTTATTGGCAAGTTTTGACATAAAAAGGTATGGAGGGGGATTGGGCTTACAATGAGCGGGGCAATATGCGAAGAAAAGCACTTAAAAAGGTTAATAAACTTGTGGAATCATTACAAAATGAACAGGAAGCAGGTAATGTCAACATGGAGGCATCATTTGATGCAGAGGTTTCCAGTGAGGATGATGAAGAAAATGTGGAGTTTTATGAAATGTCTGAGGCAGACAACAGTAGTAGGTTTGAGGATTCTGATGAAGAGGACAATCACCAAGGTGATCATGTGAGGACCCCTGATTTATGCTCTTCTCTTGTAGATTGGGCCATAGAGTTTGGCATTTCTCTCATTGCTTTGTCAGCCCTGCTCTCCATCCTGAGGTGTCATCATTCCTATCTTCCTAAAGATGGGAGAACACTTTTAAAAACAAAAACAATGTACAAAATTCAATATATTGCAGGCGGAACATTCCACTACTTTGGTATATTGAATGCCTTTCAATGTATCTTGGACAAAGTGTATCAATACCTTCCAGATGGACATGCTTTCAAGCTCCAGTTAAACTTTGATGGTCTTCCTCTCTTTAAGAGCTCGTCTACCCAGTTTTGGCCAATACTTGGCATCCTGCAGGGGCACTGTAAGAAACCAGCAGTGATCGGCATTTTTTGTGGCAATGCAAAACCATCCTCTTTAGCGGAATACTTGCAGGACCTGGTTGCTGAACTGAAAGCTCTTGGTTGTGGATTTATGTTTAAAGGAAAATCCTTTGTTTTGAATGTTTGTTCTGTTCTTTGTGATGCACCGGCCAGGGCTTTTATTAGAGCGGTCAAGTCACACACGGCATACCACGGTTGTGAAAAGTGTGTTCAAACTGGGCTTCGAATTGGCACTAGAATGACTTACCCAGAGATCAATGCTATGCTTAGGACTGACCGATGCTTTAGGGAGGACCGTGATGAAGACCACCACCAAGGTGACTCGCCACTCTGCCAACTTGACATTGATATGGTTACCACCTTTCCTCATGACTATATGCACTTGGTATGTCTAGGGGTCATGAGGCGCTTGCTGGACTTATGGTTAGGTCCCCCTGGTCCTTTGTGTTGCCGTTTGTCAGCTAACCAGGCATGTTTACTGTCTGACACACTTCTGTCTTTGAAGGACCATGTTCCTTCTGAGTTTGCCAGGAGACCACGGGCTCTGCTAGAGAGAAAAAGATGGAAGGCAACAGAACTCCGGCAGTTTTTATTGTATACGGGCCCCGTTGTCTTAAAAGATGTGCTGAGATCCCAGATATATGATAATTTTATGTTGTTGTCTGTTGGTGTCTTCATTTTAGCAAGTCCAAAGTACTGCGCGAGTATGAATGATAGAGCTGAGACCTTATTGCATTCATTTGTTCAGCATTTTGGATGCCTTTATGGACAAGAGTTTTTAGTGTACAATGTACATGGTCTGGTCCACCTCAGTCAGGATGTGAAGGCACATGGCCCTTTGGACGTGATTTCTGGCTTCCCTTTTGAGAATTATCTGGGGTACCTTAAGAAAATGGTGAGGAGTCCATGCAACCCCTTAACGCAAGTTGTAAGGAGATTGTCAGAAGTGGAGAATGCCCATCATGATCTTTCTTCTCAAAATGAAGAGGGATATCGGGTGGAGCATAGTGATGGACCTGTGCCACACTCAAATGGTGGCATAAAGCAGTACAAAACTTTGTCAAAGGATGGTTTCATTGTCAAACCTTCAAAACGAGACTCGTGCATTAAAATTAGGGATGAAATTTTTGTTGTAGAAAATTTCTTCATTGAAGGAGGAATAGAAAAAGTTGCAGGAAGGGAGTTTCAATGCAAAGATGCATTCTTTTTGTACCCCTTTGATTCCAGAGAGGTGGGAATATTTAAAGTTTCTCACCTGGCCACCACTCTGAAGTACTTTGTGATGGATGAGCATGTACATAAATATGTCAGGCTCCCTTATCACAATCATTTTGTTGTTGTGCCTTTGCTTCATGGAAATGAATGGTGAGACTAATGACCATGGAGTGTATATTAATGATGGAGATGCAATTTCCAATTTCTGAATTAGCTTGGTTGTTATGGTTTCCAGTTAGATTTGGCAGTTAGAACAGAGTAGAACAACATTTGGTGGGACAGGTTCTTGTTACAGCTGCTTAGTTTTGCATTAAACCGCTGCTTAATGTGAACGGTAGAAAAAGTAAAGGAATATACCTCACAAAAACTTACCTCACCATCAAAGTCCTAATGTGAGGTAATATAATAAATTTTCTTCGCATATTGTTCGTACTATGTCCCTTCAGTTAATCTTTCCCTCACCATTAATTATTTTTTTTATTAATTATTCAGATAATGTTCCATATAGTAATTTTTGAGAAAACCAATGAGGTTGCAGTGGTACCTGCAAAGTGGGTTGAGGGGGGAAGGTGCATGTGGCCTTCACATAAAACAGACGTGGTTAAAGCAACCAAAACGCTAGAAGATCCTGGAGCGAACTGGACCTCTTACAATGTAAGGGTGATCTTCACATCCAGTAAGTACTTTTATGTGTGTTTGTGTTGTCACTAGTGATACAGTGATTTACTGTGCCAATATGAAAAGTTTTTCTATAATTAGCCTTTCGCCGGCCCCACCCCCAGAACGGCTATTGTCCAATCACACATCATAGCAACCGTTACTATCCAACAATTCCAAACAAAATGATGAAGCTAAGCCTAATTTACTACTAAGCATTAGCCTCAATAGTAGTCGTGTCTCCTTCGTTTCCCTTCAGAACCTCCTCATCGAGCTCAACCAGCAGCATGAGCGCTCCCCCCGCCCGCGGCTGGGCGGAGGTTAGGGCTGGGCGATATGGCAAAAATTTCATATCCCGATATAGCTCATTTTATATCCTGATAACGATATACTTAACGATATAGCATTGTTTCTTTTAATTAAATTCATAGTTAATATAAAATTTCAAGTGTTTGCACCAACTCACCAAACCCACGTTTCTCGACCGTGTAGATTGGAACCAGGTCTTTGCAGATGTGCTTGGCAACTGCAGTAGTGATCTCCTTCTATCTGCGGGAGCTGTGGTTATATGGTGCACCATGGATAAACGCCTGTTGCAGTGTCTGTGTCTGGAGTTTGTTATGAGCGCTTACGCTACCACTCGACGCTGCTTTTATGACTTTTGCTTGTTGACTCTCTCTGTTGTTGGCACCGGGAACCGGCAAACTTTACAAACAACTGCTTTCTGGTCCGCGTCGGCCTTCCTACACCCAAACCACATCCATACAACAGAAGTTTCCCCTCTTTTAGGTACAAACTCCTCCGTTTGGGTTGGCAGGTCATCCTGTTGAAAATTACCCTGGTCTGAACCGCGTCCGCTACCGTCCTCCTCCATGTTTGTTCATGCATGGCTAGCGTGGTGCGCCGCGCGTGCATAGACATGCCGTAAGGCATCATGACGTAAAATACTGCCGTAAAACGCCATATCGTGGTGTAAACGATAGAGCTTCATATTAAACGATAGACATTTTCTATCGTACAGACGAAACATTTCGTCATATCGCACAGCCCTAGCGGAGGTCTGCCTCCCAGACTATCCAAGACCCTTCATAAGACACACCGTGCCGGCAAATCAGCGTAATATTACCTCAACCGTGTGTCTTATAAACGCACATTAAGCCTTGGTGCAACAGCGGGTGGTGTCATGATCACGTGATGAATTAATGCCGAGCTCCGGCCGGGAACTAAAAATGAAAGTAAACACGGGCATAAAAAGTTACATTTTATAAACAGACTCAGCTGAGATGATAAACTGGAGCGATGCAGAGCGCCGGGAGCTTTTCTCCGTTAGAGCTGCCTGCAGCTCAGATCATCTGACAGCTGACATCTGACAGCTCACAGGGTGACCGCATCGCCGCCACCGCTACTCGGATCCACGCGTCCCCGGACGCCGGACCTTCTCCAAAACTCCCAACTCCTTGTTCCCTGCTACGCTTCGCTCAGCGGAGCCGACACTAATATATCCCTCCACTGCATACTGTAACCCTTTTTGCCTCGATATGGATGATATTGAGGAGAAATTGCTCCAAAAAATGTCGCTGACATGCATCTGTCTACTTCTTTCCATCGCGGAAATCTGCGGAGCTGCAGTATTTGACCCACTTATTGTCGGAGTTGGCAACAGTAACTAAGGGGGGCGGGGCTCTGCGACAGGTCAATTCCTTATTTATAAGTTATGTCAGATTGTGTTTGGTCTTTTATTATTATAAGGTGACTACAATGAGGCAAGGCTTAAACTTCCTGAAGCGGTCGACCATACAGATCTTGCAACTGATGAGGATTCTCCCATTAAACCATCAAAACGAAAAAGAAAGTGAGTATATGTTTGATTTTGTTTATATTTGTGCATTTGCCATTTATGTTTTGTGATGGTTTGAATTTTAGACCGAGGAGCAGACTTTTCCCAGGAGAAGATGAGGATGATGAGGATTATGGGGTGACTAAAGTCCCTTCAAAAACTAAGAAGTAAGACATATTAAATTGTACTATAATGTACAATTTAAAGGTTGAATATGGAACATTTTAATAAAATGCTATATTTAAAAAAAATACTTCCATGGGGCATTTAGAAGTGTGCAAAATAAATGTACAGTTTCTTCTTTAAAAGCTATATTAAAAAAAATAGGCAGAGTCACGCACGCATTGACGGAACCGGTTTGCTTTCCAACTTCTCCGTACCCTGGAGAGTGCTGCAAAGCAGTTCCCCGCCAGGACAACAGAGGGCGTAGCGCTTTTCTGGGGTATCCTGTCATGTATCCGGTCCAATATAGTGCATTTACAGTTTATATTTGCAGTTTATATTGTGCTTTTTTGCATTTAAGAGACTTTTTAACATGGACAAACTTGTCCCTCATTCTCCTCCACCTCTTCATGCGCTCGCCACCTCTAAACCCACGTTTCCCGTCATTTCCGTCCACGAACAAAAGGCTTGCTGCGTATCTTTATACTCCAGTCACAGGTGAATAAACGTTCATATTTTTGGAGTTTTACTGCGAGGTATTCTTCAAGCTGCTCCGTGTCTGCCGCTAGATATCGTCGGCTCTCTTTTTATTTTTTGAGGTGGCGATGGCGGAGCTGGTGACGTATTTAAAGAAGCGGCGTTCTGACCAATCACAAGCTTGTGCTCTCCGTCTCGTTGGACGGATGTTTAGAAAAGAGAGCTCAACTCCGTCCGACCTTGCAGGCCTGCTGCAGAGCTCTTGCAACGATGTATCATGGCGGTCCGTTCGTCCGTACTGACAAAAACGGAGAAGTATAAATTAGGCTTTAGTTCTTACCCTGTACGATTTGTCACTGAACATGGTGCTGGCTGGTCACTTCACTTATCAGCAGTGAACCAACATGCTGACGGCTGGAAAATTAGTTCTGTTGTTGCAATACCACCTCTGGACACTAGAGTTTGCCAGAGTGTCCTTGTTCCACATTCCACCTTTAAAATGAGGATTGAACTTGCAGCCTATGGTTTATGTCTACATGCAACTCTATAAACATGCCCCTGAAGCCTTCAAGCTATTTAGGATCCATCTGTAGTCCTTATAGTCCTGGTCTAATCTGGAGTTTGTCCACAGTACTAGCCTGGCCTTAGTCATCCTTAAACTCTGGTCAATTGTCATTTCCCTACATTCACGTCTGGGTCTGATCTCAGTGGCCACGTGACATTGGTTGAATTTCAACCTACCATTCAGTGAGCGTGGGAGGCGGGTGTTGTAGAATACGTCCAGTATTTGCCCCAGATTTGCTGGTTTCAATTTGGCAATGGCGGCGGATACAAAAGTAATGGAAGTTCTTCATCCATTCTGGCTCGGCTCCAAAATGTCCAGAAATTGAAATTGAAGCCTTGGAGTGCGACAGCAATGCCCCCTGGTGTTATAATAGCTGCTTCACTCACTTGGGTGCATTACATATGTCATAACCAAATGCTAGCAAAAATCAAATTCAATCATTTGAAAGGATTTCATCCCTCCCAACTGATAACACAGCTCAATTGTGAAGATCCAGACCGAAATGAGTACGAGGGAATGGTATGGACCAGGCTACATTAGTACTACAATGGCCCACATTTATCAAATTTGCACATGGAATGTTATATATTTTTGGTACATTTTGAGTAAACGCTGGAGGCCGCATGGCATTTAAAGGGATATTCCACCCAAAATTGAAATTTTGTCTGTTGACATATTTCCCAGAGTTAGATAAGTGGGGAAAAGCATTTTGTAACCAGCGCAGTAATTCTCCTGTTCTGGCAGCAGTCTGTCTGCTTTAGCTTAGCATAAACAATGCAAAGCTAAACCTAAGCTAAAGCTAAACTAAAGCAGACAGACTGCTGCCATACACCCCTTATACACCCTGACAAGTTCATAAATGATTCATTTACATTCACAGTAAATATAGTAGACCAGGATTAAATCACAACAAAAACTTTGATAAAGGTTTAAGTTTGAACTTTCTTTGCAGACATACTGAGTTACCACATGCACCAAGGCTTTTTGCTGTTGGCCAGGATTGCAGACAGCCTGTTTCCAGTCCATCTCCCTCCAGGCAGCACCAGTCTGGACCATCTCCTTCAATGCAGCACTACTCTGGTAATCCTGCACTGCAAGCTGAATTGGAGCAAGATCTGAATTTTTGTTCTCTGTAAAATCCATCTTGGAAGGCTTGAGCTGATATGTTAGGGCTTATATCTGCAATTGTTTCAGACAAATCATGTTGCTGTAAGTAGGTGGGTTTTACATAGCTGACCGCAACTTTCAGTTTAATTGATACTAAATTAAAGGCACTATACCTGATTCTTTTTGTTTTAATTACAATGAAAATGGGAGTGACTAAATTAACAGTTATTGTCCAAACTCATTACTAAATTTTTGAATACATTTCTAAACTCCACTTTCTTAACAGATGACTTTACAAGCACATCACAACTTATGGGGTCAGTTTTTAGGATCATAGTTCAGACTTGAAAATCCCTCACCTTTCTGCAAAATTTGCTGTTTTGAATCCAAATTGGGTCACCTTTGTGATTCATGCAGATCCGATGAGAAAATATTTGGGGGGGTGTTGCTGATGATGATGATGATGGGTTTATTCTGCGAGGCCGGGTTGTACGGTTTAACCAGTTTCACTATTAACCACAGGGGAGAATATTCCAGAGGAAACTGTAGAATAAATAAATATGTCCAAATATGGGGTGGGGTGGGTGATGGCGTGGAGGAGAGGAGAGCGCTCAACAAGACAACAGTCAACGTGAAATGATAACAATATTGTTCTGATGTGTCAGCCTGTAGAAGTTCTTACTAAACTTTATTGTTTCATGAACCAGGATGACTTCAAATGATGTTAAATTCAACTTAAAGAAAAGTGGGCGAAAGCTTTTGTTTACCTTTTGAGTTAGATGGTTGTTTGTTTTATCTGTTGAGGAGACATTGTCAAGTCAGCATCTAGTTTAACCCCCAGGCTCGTAACACAGGTTTATATAGATAAAGAAGGTAGTGAAGGAATACTCAGTGGGTGAGAGGGATGTTTAGGGTTGAAGATGATGGCGTCTGTCTTACTATTGTTGAGTTTCAAAAAGTTAGCAGCCAGACAGTCTGTAACCTCAGTTAGACAGTCTGCAAACGTGTTGATGGTTCGTGAGCGCGCCTCCTGTTTTGACAGCCATGGCTTTCTCCACAGTTTATGCAAGATTTAAACTCGAAACGGGAGACTGTCAGTAATGCGGAACAGAGTCTGAATTTGCGGGACGAGTGAAAAGTAATGAAAATGCCGGAGTCCCGCACAAAGCAGAACAACTGGTCACCCTATCCTCTGGCGTCCATCGGCACGGGAGGGAGAGGGGGAGTGAAATCAGGCTGGGGCGGCACAAAATTAGCTGGAAGCGGCGGCCACGCAAATTTGAACGCAGGAAAATCCCTGATGTGGCTAAACACATCTCAGCCTGGTCCTCGTCTCAGGAGGAGCAGAAATGTGTTAACAGAAGATAAACAAAGGCTCTGCTGATCTATGTTAAAATAAGAACCCCAACTTGATATAGAATCAGGTGTGTCTGAGCAGGGACACGTAGAAAACATGCAGCCACTGTGGCCTTCAAGGACCAGGTCTGCTCCCCCTGTTATACTGTATAGAGGTTGGTCTTATTTCTTCTAATGCATAATGTAAGCATGTTTAGAGATTTTATTATACATTCATACCAGCGTGTAACTGTGCTTGATTAATTTCTTCCATTAAGTCACCAGGTTTATGCTTTTAAATCTAAAATATCCAACATTACTGGCACTTCATTTGCAGCAGGTTTACTTGCTGGGGAATGTGTATGTGTGCATGTGTGTTAGCAGCTACTTTCCCCGATATAGTCTCCGAGCACGCGTCATGGGGGGGTTCTCACCTTTGACCAGTTTTCATGTCTGATAGTTACAGAAAAGCAAGAAAAGTAGCCTGCAAAATTCATAACATTTGCTGTGGATGTATAGAGCTGTTGTAGTTCAGCCTGCTCAGTTTGGTTCACTTCATTCAATAATGTACATATATTATTTTTACCGTGACTTAAAGGGATAAATATTACTGTGCTAATATCAATCTGTGTTTTGCCAGGTTATCACTCTGGACCGTCACCCTCAAGGCACCAGCACTCTGCACCATCGCCCTCAATGCAGCACCTGCAGCACTTTGGACCATCGCCCTCATGGCACCAGCACTCTGGACCATCGCCCTCAAGGCCCCAGCAGCACTCTGGACCATCGCCCTCATCAAGGCCCCAGCAGCACTCTGGACCATCGCCCTCAAGGCACCAGCAGCACTCTGGACCATCGCCCTCAAGGCACCAGCAGCACTCTGGACCATTGCCCTCAAGGCACCAGCAGCATTCTGGACCATCGCCCTCAAGGCCCCAGCAGCACTCTGGACCATCGCCCTCAAGGCCCCAGCAGCACTCTGGACCATCGCCCTCAAGGCCCCAGCAGCACTCTGGACCATCGCCCTCA